>APFE031736757.1:189187-244313 GCA_000404065.3 Pinus taeda
TGGAAATAATGCTTTTCAATTAGATTTGCCTTCCTACATGCAAATGTATTCTGTTGTTAATGTGGAGAACTTACATTTGTATGAACCTCCTTTGATCGCTGATCATGAAAGCACTGTTCAGCTGCCATCTATAGAAGATTTCTCGCCAGAATTCTTAGATGAGCTGAAAGAAGATACAATCATTGACAGAAGGACACGCACTTCAAGGAGGGGCAATGTAGATTATGTTCGGGTTGGTCTCAAAGGCAGCAAACCGAACAAGGTAAAGTGGATGGAGGTGGACAGAGTGAGGGCGCTGTACCCTCACCTCTTTAACAGGTAGTTGAAGGCTTTTGGGGTCCAAAATCTTCCCAATGGGGAGGCTTGATCAGGGGCTCATGTCCCAAGTGTCGTAAAATGCTCAAAATTGAAAGTGCTCAAAATTAGCTCGAACCTAAACCACCAGATAGAGATCGTCCTCCCGATTCTGACGCCGCAAATGGTTCGTAAGACGGTCGCCGTATGTGAAAGTTATGGCAAAAACAAAATCACCCAATAACCCTTAATTTTTGAATTTTCAAAAAAAATTAAAAAAGAATATTCCACGAAATATTCCATGGAATATTCCTTTGGAGCGGGCCAATTAGAAGCTTCCATGTGGAAAGCTCGGAGGCCACCACGTGGCCCAAGATGACGTCAGCACATGTATTTGCGCGCATATGGTAAAATTTTAGTGGGTTGTGGATTGAACCCCCAACCTGCCGTTCACAACGTTAACGCCTTACCGTTGGGCTACAATAATCATCGTTGAAATATAACAGAAACATTTAATAGTTAAAGTTTAAATTTATGGCGGCGGGAAAAATAAGGGGGCCAACCCCCATTCCATATGACTAAGCGCCCGGAACCAGGGCCATAACCAAACAGCTGGCACGGATTCCAAGGATAACCGCCGAGTTGTTCAATGTGGTCACATGCGAAAGTTTAGCCGGCAGTTAAGGCGAAGTTGGCGGGATTGTTGGAGGTGGCGCCAAATTTGGCGGACGCCCAGATTTGGCGGAGCTAACTGGGGAAACTGGCAGTTATCATTAAATGGCCATAACTTTGGCTAGGAAAGGCGGTTTTGGGTGAATTGTTTTTTGATTTTTGGTATTTTGGATGTTCGGAAGCCATTGGCACAGGTTTTTCAGCCATCAGAGGTCATTTGCACAAGTTTTGGAGCCGTGGAAGTTCTAGGAGCCACCAGGGCCCAGTATTGTGAGAACTGTTTCAGGTTGCAGGTATCCATTGGAGGTGAACCAACAGTCAATCCTGAAGGATTCATGTGTTATGAATCCGATTTTACAGTCTATTTCACCTGTAGAGACTTCTATTCATATGTAAATTCATTTTGAGCATTTAATTAAAACAAGGACTGACCCATTTGGGAGCCTTGGACCCAGCAGACGTAGCCTAGGAGGGGTGAATTGCTTCATCAAATTCTTTTGCATCTGTGGTTGATT
This sequence comes from Pinus taeda, assembly GCA_000404065.3. NCBI lineage: Eukaryota > Viridiplantae > Streptophyta > Pinopsida > Pinales > Pinaceae > Pinus > Pinus taeda. The sequence continues at coordinate 190,669 of APFE031736757.1, forward strand.
TATTTTATAGAACAAATTCGTTTTAATGTGTTAAACAGTAAAAGGAAATAATTCTGCTATGCTTGAATGGATCATGAACAACTGAAAATTTCATTTGTTTCTTTACTGTAAGACATGGGAATATTTTAAACATGTTTACTACTGAATTGAAGACCTTGCAAACCTTTTTCAAGTAGTTCCAAATTTAGATCAATTTCATACATAATTAAGATAGATTCAGTAAATTCGCATAGCATTCAATGATTATTTCATAAAACATGTCATTGATCGGCAACATATAACATAAATATATATAAATGGAAATACTCAATAATTCTTTGGAAACTGTCTTTATTGATCTTCAATTCACTGATTACATACTCTTCTTACCCTGCACACACAACTACAAGGGTCTGCACACTTAGCTGCAGGAGCCTTCCCTTCTCTATCTAAGCGTGGGAAGTAGAGCCTTCCTGCCTTAACTATTTCCCAAGACAACTAAACTCTTCAATGTACCCAATTCTCTTATCAAAACTTGTCTAAAACTTTATTTTAAGACTCGCTAAGACTCAACTATTTATAGAATTTTAAATACAATATGATGGTTTGCAAACCATGGGTGAATCTCAAAACCGACTCAAAAATTTACCTGAAACAGGGGGCTAAGCCCCTTTGACTCTTATTCATCTATGCGCTCCGCATCCACATATCACAAAGACTTTACATATTTTACAAAACTGTTTACAAAATTTGGGTTAACTAACCCCAAACTGACTCAGGGGACCCCATCCCAATAGGCCCCCAACACAAAGATTATGAATCACCCTTGAGTCATTTAGTTGGTTGTTCCACTTTCTGGAGGAGTTCGCTGAATGCTTTGGTTAGTGCCTAAAACTCTGTGGTACTCTATTCTGCTTCTTGTTGTACTTCCTAGACCAGTTTCTATGTGGTTGGCCCCTATACTGCTAGTTGCGTAGTCCTCTGCGTCTGTTGCATTGCCTTTAGCTTCTCATGAATGGTTTGTGAAAACTGGTAGGCTTCCTCTGTCCAAGGCTCAAGTTGTGCACTGAGGAAGCACTGCTTCTTCTACAATTCCTGTATCTGCATAATTTTCTCTTTTCCTTCCTATAAGTGCACGAAGCGCTAGACTTTAGCCAATGCCCGCATTGTCGTAGTGATCTCATTGTACTACTGCTACACCTCCCTGACTTTTGTGTTCAACTGTTGCAGCATAGGATCCTCATGTAGTGTATCCCAGAGGCCTAGTGCTTGAATGAAGAGCTGGTCACATCCTTTTACTGCGACATCTAGTTGGGCCATGGATTCTTTTATTGCTGCTCCTCTTTGTTCCCGAACCTCTGGCGGTGTGGTCGGTTGCAAATTCAACTGCAGTTCAGCTATTTGCATCCGCAGATCGAAAGTCACTTTCTTGACCTTTTCCTTTGACACGTGCACTCCAACAACCAATTTCCTCACTTTAGCAGAGGCCTCTGCATCTTCAGGTATATTGAGCTCCGACACGGACTTGTAGACCTACTTAATTACTATGACCAAGTTCTAGCACTGTTTCCACAACTTCTCCTGTTCCTTCAATGCCTGGGTTTTTTCTGTGAAGAGATGCTCGTTGTTAGCTTTAAGAACACTAACCATAGTGAGTGTGTGTTGTTCTTTGATCTTTAGCTCATTAGAGACCCCTTGTTGTAGCACATGAAGAGACTCGATCAGCAGCGTGACAAGGTTCAATCCCATATCTTTCACTGTGTGGAGCACCACACGATCCTCATCCAACTCCACGCAGACTGACCCCTCTAACAAAGGAAAGACTCTAAGATCCTGAGGCCATTCAATCTCTGTAACAGTGCTATAACCTTGAATCAGGCTTGCTTGCATGCTGCTCACCTTCCCGACGTCCACCTGAATCCTATTCGCTTGGATCTATAGCTCGTGCAGATCCCTTTGGATGCTTCCTAGCGTCTGCATGTATTGCTATAACACCTCTGTCGTGGTGTCCCCTATCTTGTCGTTGATATCATCGAGATCACCTTCTATCAATATCATTGGATAGATATGTGTCTGTTTATCAGACTTTTGTTTCTTTCATGATCCTCCAGTTTGTTCATGCCTGTAGGTTTTAACCCCATACATAAATTACCTGCATACGAATTCTAAAACATAGAAAATAAACAATGTGAGAGCATAACACATAAAAAACATATACACAAGATTTTCCCCTAGATCCCAAAACCAGGACTACTAGCTTGATTTTTTCATTATATTCCTTTCAATGTTACAATACATATTTATACATGCCAAAGCATCCAATACCATGGACCGAAAACCATTACGCCGAAAACCATGGACCAAAAAACCATCACATCCAAAACTATGGACCGAAACCCATCACGTCCAAAACCATGTGCGAAAACCATGCACAAAACCATAGCTAGGTATGCCCAACTTAATATAGGGTCCAAAATTTTTTTCCCCGGGGCGCTGCCCCAGACCCCATAGAGTGGGGCTACCCACCCCCCATAAACCCCCTTGTTGTGCAATCGACACAATGAAGGGGGGGCTTCTCCCCCCCTCTAACTCCCCAATTAACTACGTAAGCTAGTCGTGGAAAGAATATAACACAACCCAACAATGCCTACGTTTCTTCAAAAGGAAAGAAGTGCTATGCTCTTCATCGCCTCCTCCTCAATGCTCTGAAAGTTCCTGTTCGTTAGTGCAATGCATAGTAGACTTCTCACTCTCATTAGCATCCTTCCATTCCTTGTCTACCCGTTCTTTAGTAGCACACTCTACCTCTAGTCACGCCTTCTCTACAACTACTTTAGCAGCCTCCTTCTTCTTTTGCTTGGCCAATGTGCGCGCAACTTTATGAGTGGCTTCCTTCGGCTTCTACATAGCAGAGCTCTCTACACCTTTCCTAGTTCCCACCTCCAACATTGTAGGATTGCACCACTTCGATGACCAATACCCTATGACTTCCTGCACATCCATGTCGGACATGAGATAAGGCAGTACATGCCACGTTCTGTCAGGGTTCTTCCATGCACGGATCAAGACATTGTGAAAATAGCCTTGAACTCCGCATAGGCTGTTAATTGCCCAAACAAAGTTTGGGACAACTTCAACCATTGATTGATTACCATTCGAAGGTCCATATCCATTAGGAACCAAAAACTCTTTGTTTCTTTAATGCACGTTGAATCCTTTGTGGCCCAGAGCGAGGTGAACTTCACGACCTCAGGAAATTCGTCCTTGTGCAGAGGAAATTGGCTATCCTCCAGTAATCTCCATGCAACTAAGATAATCAACAATAGTATCCACACATAATGAAAGGGCTTGCTATTGTCTTGGGCTTCTTGGTAGTTCGTGAGGAAGTTTTGGAAGAGATACCTCACCCAATTATACTACACGCCCTTCACGCACTATGAAGAAATTGATACAACCGGTGCGGAACTTCGTCCGCGCGACACTTTCTCATGATATTTCCGACAAGGATTTGGGTAGAAAATTAGACTTCTTGGTCTTCTATGGACATAATGGAGTATCCTCTCGACTTCTTCATGAGACCACATGCCTTTTTTGTCTTATCAGCTAGCTCCTTCTCCCCTATTTTTCCTGCAAATTCCTTGGCGGGGTCCGCTCCTTTGTGGGGCAACTTCGTTACCCTGTGGATCAACACATCAGTTATCATAATAGGCTTCCTAAGCCACAGAATCCCATCGTGCACCAACGTGAGGAGCTGGCACACACATACCATATTTATAGGGGAGTAGTGATAGTGCGGTACTAATAACATATTCAGCAGCCCCGACTGATCAACGCCGCAGGCCCACTTCATAGGTTCTAACTGTGTAACTCTTGTGTCGTCATAGTATATTTTTGTCATATACAGATTGGTCGCCATATGCAGAAATTTGTCTTGATCCATGATGTCCCAGTCCTTTAATTTGAACAGTGGGATACGGGCAAGCTTAGGGCCTTCAAATGTGACCGACTCTGGCAACAGGAGAGTGGATACCCTGAATTTTCTTGAATCAGGGTCCTTGGTCACCTTAGTTTTTCCCCTCCATGGAGGGATGTATTCAGGTAGCATAGAAATAGGCTCGATTCCCTTGGCGTCAACTTCTTCAATGCCTTAGTACTCCTCTTCCTCTAAATCTACTACTTTCTCTAGTTGTTTTCCCTTTTGCTCCTTCTTCTTTGGTTGTGGCTCTATATGCTACTGTGGTGAGCTTCGCACCAGCACCAACTTCTTTTGTTTTCCTTTGCAGCTGGTTGCTTTTCTTTCATAGCGGGTTGCTTTTCTTTGGTGATCATTTGTTTTGGTCTAGGTGACCTCAACGTCATGGGTACAATAGGCATAGTCTCCATACTAGATACGTCTGGACCTAGCGTGTTAGATACAACTGCTTCTAAATTGAGGGCTTCGGTGGGGTTAGTGGCAGTCATTCTTTTCATAAATAGCTCTCATGTTGCTGGAGAACAGTTCATGAGCAACATAAATTCTTCCCAGAACACTCGGTTCATATATGACAGACAACAAAATGCTCCAGCAATTCTCAAAATGTAAAGTGTTCTCTGCCAGACCAACATGCTCAATTTATAGGGGGATTTGAATTCAAATCTAAACATTCCCCCCAAATTCTGATAATGAATGCTACTTTGGCATAAAATCTTCACAATTTTTTGCTTTAATTACTGCCTCCCCGCTCCTTTTAACTGCTTTTTGGCTTTCCCATCATGAATAGTAACTGCAACAATCATTTTTTGCTGGGCTACGTAGTACCTTTCCCACTCGCGTAGTGTCCTGAGTGCAAATTCATCTGGTGCACCCTCCTTAGTTTTTGCACAGCCTGCTCAATGCCTTATCCTCCAAAACAGACAATGTAGTTTATAGTCACGTGCTCCATTGCAACTTCCTGGAGCACTAAGACTATCCTGCTGCCATATAATCATTTTTCATGATCCCCCATATACAACTTCAACCTTCTCCCATTCACTTTTCTCGGGAAGGGCTCAACATTCAGCTTCGTGAGCTAAATTGTGCCACCGTCCATAATTTCTTCAACAATATATCGTCCTAACCAATGCATTCAAAATTTACCTAGAAATTTAGTGAACTTACTATCATATAAGAATACAAGATCATTTACCTTGAATGTGTGAAGCTTGATATGGTGATCATGTCATGCCTTTTTGCGTTCCTTCTGTACTTATTGGTGGAATCCTGCCAAAAATCGATCCTCCTCTAGCTCCATGAGCTATGTGAGCCGCTCTTCCAAGGCCTCGTGATCTGCCATATTCATCAAGGCTGCTATGCGTAGACTCGGCACAATGTATTCCATAAGCATTACTGCTTTGACCCCATAGACTAATCCGAACAACGTTTGTCCTGTCAGCTTCTTATAGGTTGTCCTATAGGCCCATAGCACCGCAAGTACATGAAAATCCCAATCATTCCATTGCGCGTTCTCTAAAATTTTGTTAAAAGCTTCGACTCTCCCATTTGCCTCTGGGTGATACGGTGTACTCTTCTGATGGTAGACCTAGAATTCCTCTATCAACGCGCTAATTGTTTCATTAAGAAAGTGCGTACCCTTGTTACTCATCAAGATATTCAGGCATCCAAACCTTGTTAAGACATGTTCAAACAAGAATTTTTCTACCATAGCCCCTGTACAATCCTTTACTGGCTGTGCTTCCACCCTTCTGGTTAAATATTCCGTCGCAATTATAATGTAGCGCATGCCCATTTTCTTCCCTGGGGGCTGAATTGGCCCAATAAAATCGATCGTCTACTTTTTAAATGCCTGCAAAGATACCTCAGGATGCAGTGGTAGCTCATCCCTTCGTGATAGTTTGCCAGTACTTTGACATGCATCACATGCCTTACAATATGATTTGGAATCTTTGTGCAATGTTGGCCACCATAGTCCCGCATGCATAATCTTCTGTGCAATCGCTTTTCCTACATAATGGCCTCCCGTAGCTCCCCCATGAGCTTCAATGAGTATACTATCACACTCAAAATATGGCACATATCTATGCAATATTTCATCTACACCCATTTTGTATAAATGTCTCGTAATGACTGAAAAATCAACTACATGCACTACTAATTCTTTCTTCTGCTGACCTGAATATCCTTCAGGCGCCATCCATGTAGTTAAGAAGTGAATAATATCAACAAAATGGATATCACCTACACGTATCGAAAAGAGATGCGCATCGAGCAACCCTTCCTCCAAATTACTAGGTTCCTCACCTGTTTTAATTCACGACAGATGGTTAGGTCCAACGTTCAACCTCCCCGACTTCACAATGACTTCAAAGTCATACTCCTGAAATAATAACAACCATCTGAAAATATTTCCCCCCAGCACAGGCTTGTTGACAAGGTATTTTAAGGTAGAATGATCTTTATACATATTGAAATGTCCTCCCAACAGATAATGCCTGAAATTTTGCAGTGTGTAGACCATGGCCAACCCTTCATGCTCAGTCGTTGAATAATTTTTCTTGGCCTTTGATAACTTTTTTTCTTGCGAAGGATATAGGATGGTCTAGTTCTCCTTCATCTTCCTGTGCGACTGCTGCACCCTGCGCAATGCAAGAAACATTCACATGTACATGAAACTCCTTTTTCAAATTGAGAAATACCAAGATTGGTGTAGTTACCATATTTTATTTCAACACATCTAAGTTGTGCTAACATTCTTCATCCCAACAGAATGTCACATCCTTCTTTAATAATTTTTCCATGGGCACAGTAATTTGAGCATAAGCTTTGATGATTTTTCTATAGCATCCTGTGTGTCCAAGTGTCGCGCACAACTTCTTTACGTTCCTAGGGGCTGCCAAGTTGTTTCCGGGAAAACTAGTGTCTTTTCGATCTGCTAGTCCCACTAGGATTGGCAGATATCCTAGAAACAAACAACCAATGCAGTTTGTGATTTCCTTTATGTATGATAGATAAGAGAGAAGCAAAGGGACAAACCTAGATCTTCCGCTTGACTCCTTGCTTGATTTCTCTCCCCCTTGATAGAGCTTGCACCTCCTCTCCTACTTGTCCCTCTTAGAGAATATCTGTAGAAACAAAGTAACAGAACACCATCAAAGCATCTCGATCTATTATATCATAAACAACGCAAAATCATAAATACATTGAACATGCAATGGTATTCACAAATAACAAGATTCACAAGTACACAATTGTATGGAGGAAAAGTCAAAGAACTTTATTAAAATAGAAGGGAGAATTACAACCCAGCTGCCTGATCTAGAATCCTCCCAGCATCAAAGCCCTCTTCACCTCATGAAAAGAAAGATCACCCAACAATATGATGCTTCTTCTCAAAGACAAACTATCAACACTTCCTTACAAATTACAAAATTCCAGCCTCCATATCTCTCAGATGGGGGATCCATTTATAGATTTTTGCAAAGGTGTGAGTCGTCTCTGGGTTTTTGATTAGTGTCATTGCACTTGTAGTTGTTATTTCCACTTGGAGATTTTTGGGATCTCTTACTCATCCTTGGGCGAATTCAGAGAGGAAAGTGTCATAGAGGAAGTTTCTAGAAGATTCCATGAGCATCCACTTAGCAAACTGTCTCAGACATTTGTCCATTCTCGCTCATCAAACCCCACAAAAGGTTTCTTCAGTATGCATCGCACCTGGCTAGTGTAGCAGTTAGTATGCATCGTACTCTAACAGTGGAAAATTTAGTATGGTCCTGTTTTGGCCAGTTCTGAGTGGTTTTTCAAGTGGAACTTCTGGGGAATGATGTAATCAGTTGACCATGATCCTGTAGGGTATGAAAAAACACTTTTAGGGGTTAAAGATCACTTGGTTTATCAACATATAAGATTGAGGTTGCAGTGCCCAAATATGTCTATAACAGTTTCCCCCTAAAGCATGAAGTCCATAAATCTTTTGATGTCGGGTAAAATGCTTTATCATGAGGATTCGAGGTATTCGAATTGGAAGGTGACCTGTATAAGATACAATACAATATATCATCATCATATTATTTTCTTGATATAGCTGAGGTGGGCATTCCCATGCTCAGCTTTATAAATTCATTTTCATGTACATAGGACAGATAATCGTCTACAGTTGCAAAGTGGTGATTCTTTATATGTAGAGTCATCATCCTTTAGCTTGGATGAACATCTGTGTAGCTTCTGTGTACATTTAATGTATTTATATTCCTGAATATATTGCAGCCCAGATGGATGGAACTAGATCCGAGGTCTTCAAACTCGTTCAATCTTCACCCAATGTACAAGTCGATCCATGTGAGAAGATGTTCTGAAGTCGAACATGGAAGGACATAACCTGATTACCAGCCAATAATGTAAGCTGTTAACAAGCACGAGAGGAATCACCGATAATGATAATGATCCTTAAGGTACTACAGTACAATTCACATGGAGTGAATATATGATTTGATGTCGAACACCACATAAAATATTTTAGTCGAAGGACATTGGTGTAAACCTATCGCCGGAAGTGAGAAACTTGCCATTGAGGCATGCAAGCTTCAAAGTACTGAAAGGGTTGTTTCTGTTAGAGTCGGTCTAGTTATCCCTCCGTCAGAGATCAAAGCTCTTTTTTTCATTTCATGTTTAGGTGTCCCATCAGTTTCAATCAGTTGCATTTCGTTAGGCATGCCATAACTCCGACGGAATGGTGTGTGTCACTCATTCCCCTCGTGCTTGGCACTGTTCGTTCAGGTCTATTTATAAAAACAAGTCTTGAAAGATCGTTTACAGTCATGTTCCAAATTTTTAGGTCTTAGGTCTAGGGTTGAGTCAATTTTGTTTTGCAAAGTCTAAGAAGACCAACAGGCCAGAGGGATGTCCTCGATAGATGGTTACCTCAATAATTTTTATCATTATACAGATAAATTAGGACTTCTCTTCAAAACTCTGTTTTGAAGATAAGTCGTCATCTCATTTTTCTAAAAAAAATTTCAAAAATTTCAGTTCTTGAATTGTCCAAGTGCAGCCTTGGTCTCCTTTGCCAGATCATATCACAGCTATCCCTGCAAAAATTGTCAAAGAAAATCATTATTTCAACCAAATTTAAGGAGGAAACCAAAAAGGTCAGAAGTCTATTAATCCTGAAAAAGTGTCAACGACAAAACATTACATGGGTTATGGACCAAGCAAAAATCAAAAGGGAGTCTTTATAAAGATATTTCATGACATTTCCAACTCATTTTGCATACCAAGAGTGAAGAACATCATTTTAAAGCGAATTTGTGAATTTGAGAGGAAGTTGGCGCAGTTTCAGGGGCACGCGACGCACTGGACTAGGCGCATGGCGCATCAGGGGCGCGCGGCGCACTGGGCACAAAGCCACAGTGTAAAAATACACGCGTGCGGCGCATCAGAGGTGCGCGGCACATTGTGTGAGGTGCGCGACACACTGGGTTTTAAGCCCGGAATTTGCTTGGAAAGGCATCAAATCGCCTCCTCTCTGCACAAATTTTCAGGTAGGCTCATATCCATTACTTGTGCTTGGCTTTTGAAAGGTTAATGTAATGGGTTCATGATATGTTTGCCTTAGAAATCCAAGTGGAAAGCCCTCCTTTGTCAATGAAAAGTGCTGTAGGGTTTGAATGCAAACAATGGCTGTAGGGTTCAAAAACAGAGTGTAACTAAGGTTGTGATTTTTTCCTTATTTCCCTTTGTTTCCCATTCCCAAATTCACCATTATTTTTCCCCATTAATTCCCTCATTAATCCTACACTATAATCCCTCAAATCCTAGTCCCTCACCTCTATTAAAAAATACATTATCCTTACCTAACATCCCAAAACCCTAAAATCCAAGATTTTCATTTCCCTTTCCTTCCTTAATTCCCTTGTTTTTATTTCCAATTCCCTAATTCCCTAATGTTTTCCCTTTCCTAATATTCCCTTATGCATTTGTGTCCCCTTGGTCACAAAATTTTAGAGCAAAGAACAGTTTACAGTCAATTGTACACATAGTTTATACATCAGCATATATATTCCAGCTATCTTGTTTTCAAAGTCATGTCAGAGACCGAGTTAGTCTATGAGCAGGAGTATGACAGTGATTCTACACCGGAGGCAAATGTGCCAAATGTGCCACGAAGGTATCACAAAGGTGGCAAAAGTGGTCAGCATGTCAGGGAGGAGCCTACTTCTTTCCTCAATTGCAAGCTTGCCCACTTGCAATGGATTGTTTTCGGCGTCAATCATGTTTCCAATACTGTGAGATGATCTCACAAACTCAACATCATCGGGAACTAGTCCGTTTATTTGTTCTACATTTACATGATGGTCATGTAAACCTTGCCGGAGTGGATTTCACCTTGTCACCAGAGACTATTTCTCAGGCCACCGAGATACCAAATTTAGGGGAGGAATGGAGCAAACGCCAGCTGTTAGACAGATTCTACTATGAGCCATATATTAAACCCCGGTATATGAGACACTTGAGCACAATTTTTCCTTTCAGATTCCTGAGAGATGAGTTTGCACCATTGATGAAACTCATCATTCGATATTTCAGTTGCGAGGGCAGATTCTCGCGTCTCTATGCGTACCATGTTCATTTGTTGATGCATTTCACGAGGGTACATATGATGAACATTCCGTACTTCATGTGTCGAAACATAGAGAGGATGGTGACTTTGGTACAAAGGAAGAGCCCAACACATCAGCATAAGAGCATATATCATTACGCGTTAATCAAAATCATAGTGATGCATCAATTGGCACAGCAGGGCATTACTTGGGAGGATTTCATCTCCCGTGACTACTTCTCAGCGTTACAGCCGCCTCCCGAGATAGTTCATGATGAGGGAGCGCCTTCACACCAGCCAGACATTCCTGAGACTGAGCATATAGGTGCTCCTCCATATGTGACATACCAGCGAGGCCACAGGGCCTTATTTGCATCTACACGACGAGTACTATCTCCACCCGAGGTGGAAGGGGTCTCGCCTTCTTCTTCAGCACAGGTACAGATCCAGGATAGGGGCAAGAGGCCCATGTATGATGAGGGTCCTTCAGGAGGTCAGGACACAGATATCATTGATGTTGATGCTAGCTCTCCTAGTTCGGAGCTAAAGGAGATCATCCGAGAGCAAAGAGATGAGAATGACTCGCTGCAAAAGAAATTGCAGATGGCTAAGTGGGTGATTAACTACTTGGAGCAGCGCAACAAACAGCTCGAAGATGAACATACACTTTATGAGCTGCGACAATTCCGGGAAGATCGAGAATTGGCCCGAAAGAGACCCGGTGATTTGACACCGATTGATCGAGAGTTTATGCTCATCTGGGTGAACACTCATTTGGAGAAATTGTTGGCAAAGGCAAATAGAGACAAGGACATGCTTCGTCATATGAAAACTCACTATTGGGCTCGTATGCATGTTTGCAAAGCAAAAATGAAGATCCTAAAGAGGCGATTGAGCAAGGCACTAAAATGGTGGAAAAAGCCCGATCCACTCCAAATTTTGGCTGAGGCTTCATTGGCAGGGCACAATACATGATAGAGGGTCTTCACTCCAAATTTGAGAAAATTCAGAGAAATTTTTGTCATTTTGAAAATTTTGTCCTAAAAACAGGTTTTTTGGCTCAATGCGTAGCGCGTCGACACGCGCACTTAAGATTGGGACACTTGCTGGACGAAAAATCTAAATTTTTGGGTTTTTCATGATGAATTATACATGCTCAGCTATTTCCAAATCATTTCATTAAGTTCTGGGTGACCAAAAGGCTCAAAAACACCATGAAAATCACCTTTCTGCCACCTTTTGCACCAGCAGGAAGTACTTCCGGGAGAATGACATTTTGAGGGGGAACATGAGCTCCAAATTGCAAAATTCCACTTGGGCTGGATAGCAGACATCCAGGGCTTTCCAACCAGCTATCATGAGCTTGATTTGGATGCCGAAAAGTTCCCCAAAAATAGGTTGAAAGGCGCGGGGCACATAGGGCTCAGGCGCGCGGCGCACAAGGTTTTTTGGCACAATTTTCATCTTCAGCTCAGGAAATGAAGCAAGTTTGACCAGTTCTGACTTGTGATGTAATTTTTCACTCCTATTGATGTAATTAATGAAATATTATGTTATTTTGGCACTTATTTACTTATTCTAGAAGATTCATTCACTAAAAGGTGAAAATTTAATGAATGAATTGGTTTCCTAGCTTATAGAGGCAAGTTGTTTTGACTGCCTAGATTGTAGTGCTTTGTTTAGAGTTGGTTGAAACAGATCTTAGGATGGTCTATATGATGTAATTTCTCAATCATTTTCAGGGATTGGAGAGGTTGGACTCTTTGGAATAGATGGACACTCTATTGTACATATTTTATTTGCATTTTTGGCAAAGGAAAGACCAGGGTTTTGCAGCACTATTTTGGATTCATGTGGCTTTATGTGTTGATGGTGTGCTTCTTTCAGTATTTGTAAGTTTTTTATGTGTATCATTTTCCTTCTCTTATCTTCTGCAATTGAACAGATGAAGTGTTAAGGTAGAATCCATAATTTGCTATGCTCTGCCTTTAAGTTTGTTTGATTTTCCATGTTTTCATCTGTTTATGGAGAATCCTTGAAAGTTTCTTGCTCTCCTTAACTTCTCACCAGTCAAATCCAGCCATTCATTCTCTTTAAAAGCATTAAGACAATCGCCTACCTTGCCCCAAGTAGACCTCTGCAAAAACTGTGCTTCATCCCCGCACCCAAAATTGCCTTTCCCTTGAATTCAACAAAACTTCAAAAAAATCAATTTCAAGCTCCTTGTACTTCATACCTAGCCTAAAATTAGTCATCAATTTAGTCATCTCGACCTCATTGATTACCTTTTGTCAATATTGACTCAGAGATAGCCCTCTCCTGTCCTCGTAGGGCTGGCTACGAGGCTGAGCGTGGTTTGATGTAGCCTCGAGTTTTACCTTATTTCAGCCTAAGCTAGATTTGAGTGCTAACAGTTTCTAAGTCAACTTCTTGGATAATGAGTTGATGTCGACAAGAAGTGACCCGTCGTAGGAGGGCCTGAATGTATCCCACATCTACGACACGAAATGTAGCAAATTATTTTCTGGAGGTGAAAACGATCTGATGATACAAGGTTCAGGAATGGCGGTCATGAAAAATGGAGGGTGAAGGTATTGCAGCGGATGAGGCATTAACTGGATGGTGAATTCTCTGAATGACTTCTCTTGAACATATTGGCGACACTGAGATGGATTTGTAGCGTTAACCCCAAAAATGGATGGTATGGAGAACCAATGGTGAAATGGCCGGTGAATGGAATAAGCCAACCCGACTCAATCAGGGTGATGCAGTGAAAGTGTCATGTTCAAGAGCAACCTGCTACCAGTACAGTTCTTCAAGTTTTCTTCCATTTTTCCCAGTCATTTCTGACCAGTACCTCTTTATTTTTTTCAAGCTTGAGGAGGATAACATATGCTTGTTCTATATTTTTCCCTTCGGGCAAACCTGTCGCTATGTTTTAGCGAGCCTAGCGACAGTGAAACTTGTTCTTGTCTGGGTGGACAAGTTTGTCGCTATTGTTTTAACGAGTTTAACGACAAGGATAATTTGGTCCTTTTCATGTTTAGAGAGTTTGAAAAGGGACGAAAAGGAAACTCCAAAAGTTCTTTCTCGTAGCATAATCCCTTAAGTCTGAAAAAGGATAAAATAATACAAAAGGGATGAGTTTTCGATAACTTTAGCGAGCCGAAAAGACAAGCGCTCGAACTTTTTTGTGGGATAATCTCTCGGGTTCAGAAAAGATTAAAATATACGGGAGGGATGGCATTTCGATTACTTTAACGAGCTGGAAAAGCCAATAGCTCGATGATCTTTTCATATTTAACGAGTCTGAAAAGAGTTTAAAGGAGGCTCATTTTTGAGGAACGAATGGCGTTTAGGGTAACAACTAGTTCCAGGTAAGCTTGGAACTTCTCAAAACATGGTGATGTGAAGAGGTTGGCTAACAGGGCCACTCGTCGCAACTGTTCCTCAAAAGGGTAAACAATTAGGTGGAAGCGTTTGATCGGCCAAAAGGATGGAGGTGACGATAGAACACAAACAAGACTCAAAACGCTGATAGCATGGCAATCACAGAGGTCGTTTACAAAAGACGGGTTTATTTTTAATGAGCTTGAACGTTGTGTTAACATATGCTCAGTGGTGGTTTATTTGTTAACGAGCTTGAACCTTTTGGAAACATTGCTCATGGGTAGGTTCATTTTTAATGAGCTTGAACTCTATGATAACATATGCTCAGATTTTCTTTTTATGTAAGCTAGGAAAGACCAAACTAAAAAGCTAAGGAACTATTGAGGTTAGGTAGGATGGTTTTGTCCGCGGAACGTTTCAAACTCTTCCTTTGCTTCTTTTGTGGCGAAGACAAAGGTGAATGGTAGATCAGACCCATCACCTAACCTAAGAAGTTGAAAAACTAAAAAGCTAAAAAATCTAAAAAGCTAAAAAAATGAAATTGGTCATTTTCCGCTTGCATAAAAAGGTTTGCATGCCCCCAGGCATCGAGAAAAGGAGAGTTTCTAGTAATCATATGGAAATAACTGTGGTTAAGCAGGATGGTTTTAGTCAATGATTAGAAAAAACACTTACTCCTTGGATTTTCCAACTAGACAAAGGTGATTGGTGTGTCAGACCAATCACTTAACTTGCAGGGAAATTCATATGGTAGGATGGTTTCATCCACATAGTAGAAAAAACACTTCCTTGAGTTTGTCTGCAGCACAGAAAAAAGTGAATGGAATTTCAGACCAATCACATAACCTATAAGCAAACCTATCTTTTCAGTTGGGTTTGTCCGCCAAAGCAGACAAGGGTGCATGCCCCCTAATCTTCATTACTTTCACCAGACTATTCGCTGCAGTTAGGTGGATGGAATGAAGGTTTAAGAGACACTCTTGGTGCAAAGAGGCCATTTAGGGATGATGTTTGACTTGGAGCTGTGTTTGAACCAGGAAATGAAAGCTGGTCAATAAGCTGGACAATTCCGTCTTCATGCGGGAAACACATCACTTGAAAGAGTGTGGAAACAATAGCTTCCATGCTATAAACATAGTCACGTCTGAGGAGTAGATTTTAATCTAATGGTCCTTGGACTACCATGTTGGCATTATGATACATATGTTGTACTTGATGGCAACCCACTCATCTTAGATGATAAATTATAGTACAGATAAAAGTTCACACACTTTCATGCAGTTAAAAGTTCCTTTCATGCAGAGAAAAGTTCACACACTTTCATGAAGAGAAAAGTTCCTTTCATGTAGAGAAAAGTTCACACACTTTCATGCAGAGAAAAGTTCTAGAGAAAAGTTCATGCACTTTCATGAAGAGAAAAGTTCCTTTCATACAGAGAAAAGTTCACGCACTTTCATGCAGATAAAAGTTCCTTTCATGCAGAGAAAAGTTCACGCACTTTCATGAAGAGAAAAGTTCCTTTCATGTAGAGAAAAGTTCACGCACTTTCATGCACATAAAAGTTCCTTTCATGAACAAAAAAGTTCATGCACTTTCATGCAGAGAAAATTTCACGCACTTTCATGCAGAGAAAAGTGCACACACATGGGAAATCTTATGGTTGGTTCATGGTATTAGTCCGACTGTTTTTGATCCTATGGTTTTGGTTTGTGGTATTGCATCCAAAAGAGTTGAACCCAAGTATTGGGTACGTGGTATTGTTTTGTTATGGTTTTGGACCATGGTATTGAGTAAGGCCTAAGACTATAAAAGGAGAAGAAGATCATTAGGCAAAGGTATGAAAAAGACTTGAATATCTGACGTAGTATGAGATCCAGTATGCAGGATATGGGTTATGATGCATTGCTTCATCTGAGCTAAGGAGGGATCTCACCGGTTGATGGAGAACAAGATCTAAGGATAGATCAGGATCAAATGGTTTGAAATGAATCATCTTTATATGGTTTGATCATTGATAGACTAGATCTGAATTATTGATGCATGTTTTATTGTATGCATGTTATGATCTGGGTATGGCTGATGTCTGAAACAACCGTAAAGTCATGATTGAATATGTATAGAACTGTAAGCGGGTTGGCTTTAGTGAAAGCGCGTATATATGCGAGTTTGATTCATCGTAGTAGAGTATACATAATTAAGTATGATGTTTGAAGTTGCAGTTGGGTTTGATTGTTATTGCAGAGTTCTGTAGTCTGCTCTGTGTTCTAGTGACTATGTTGTTGACAGGGTTTCAGTGATTCAGAAATTGATGATGCTAGTATTGATTGTTTTGTGCTTCAATGATATTGATGGGTCCAGTATGAAAATTGGATGAAACGTGGCCTTCAGATTATAGTGTTGTGCTTCAGGAGTATCCAGTCTGAAAATGTATGAAACGTGGTGCCTGGAGGAAGAAAGAGAAGGTTGTTTCCTTTTGTAGGTCGGCACCTACGTACTAGTACATCAGCTAGTACAAGAGCTAAAGGGGTGGTAGCTCCCTTCGAGTAACAACTGGAGAACGAGTAAAGGTTGGAGCATTTCAATAGGCCAGCACCTACGTACTGGTAAGTGGATCGGCTAGTCCAAGAGCTAAGGGGGTTGTAGCTCCCTTCCAGGAGAGTCTCGAGAACGAGATAAGGTTGTAGCCTTCTGCAGGTAGAAGCCTGCGTACTGGTAGAAGACTGCACCAGTATAGAACTATTGTAAAAGAAGTTTCTGATTAAAAGAAGATAGAGATGACTTGCAGCAGGTGGTTTTCACCCACATTGGGTTTCCACCTTATATCATGGTGTTCATGTGTGCTTCTTGTGTGTGATGATTTGTTCTATTTTACTGCACCTGCTTACTATACATATGGTTAAAGAAGTTCTGATGCACTAACTAAAGATCAAAATTTAATGGATTAATTGAATCATAAGTATTCTGGAAATACGCTAGTTGCATTAGACACAGTTGCGTTGAAGTAGCGTATATGTATCTAAGTATGGAAATGAAAATTTTTTGTTGATTTGATAATACTGATTCACCCCTCTCTCTCAGTATTATTTCCAACAGTAAAGAGATCTATAAATATATTATTTAATACACAGACAGGATGACAGCTCTCTGGCATTAAAATAAAAAAAACCTATAAACAAACTCAATGATACATGCTAAGTCCTAACACAGAGGCGGGATGATAGCCCCTCTAGTGCTAAACATTAACAACACATGAATGAATGCAAAATAGGCACAACATGGAATAAGAAGAAGAAGTGGAAAGTGAGCAATTAATAGCAAAAGAAGCTTGCATTAGCTGAAAATGAAGACCAGACGCTGCAGGTATCACAGTAGTTACAGTCTCTAGGAGTTGAACCTTACAACAAAATAACACTCATCCCCCATCATCCCAGATTACATCATTGTTCTGGGTATATATAGAGTCTGTTTACAAAGATATTTTACTATGCTATGCGTGGAGGGCTCATAATGGACCACCAACCAGCTTAACTCTCTGATGGAGTCTCTGCTACGATTTGTTGGCTTTAATGGACAGATCTGATCTCTTTTTTTGATATTCTGTTGTCCTTCCTGAGCAGGTGGAATGTTGTTTGAGAGGAGCACCATAACTAATTAATGCTTTGATCTACTCGAGGCCGTCCTTTTTCTTCCTGGCCATTTCTTTCCTTAAATATAGTTGTTGAGGATTAAAGAACAGCTTCAGGTAGTACAGACAGCATGGCAAGAGCAGATTTAATGGAGGAATGAAGCTCAGTCGTTGGATCACACAGATCAATGGCAGAGATCGTTTGATGAGGGGTATCAGGAGGAAACAGAATGGAGAAACAAGGGCCGTTGGATCACTGTTGGGCAGATCCAACGGTGATCGGGGGTGGGAGATGCACGGTAGATAGTCGACAGAAATCGTACAGGATGGCAGTGAGCGGTTTCCCCACACCGCTTATCTGGGCAGTGGTATTTGCACAGGGTTGAGAGATCATAATAAGAGGTTGACACGTGGACGATGGGACAGGTGGAAAACCGCTGCTATCGAAAGTTAATGCACAGGAAAGTCATAGGATGGGAAAGAGCGACTATCGTCCGATCACGTGACGGATGGTTGAACGGTGGGGGATGCTCACAAGTTTTATCGCGCGGGAAAACAAGTTCGATGTGGCGGGAAAGGTTGGAAAATGTGATGTGTGATCGATGGCTGAAATTGTGATCGCAATATCGCATTGGTGAAAAACAAATGGGAGGGCATAGCTTTTACACTCATGGGTGTGATTTGCGATTTGCGATTTGCGATTGGATCGCATCGTAGAATCACAATCGGCAGAAGACATAGGGGTGCAACAGATGCCGCGGGGCTAATGTGTGATAGCGATCAAATCACATCGCAAGGGGAATAAAACAGAAATAGCGGGGTTATGAGAGTATAATGGACATGAAGGGAAATGATGCAACAAACAACTGCCAACCCTCTACAACACAAACCAACATTGTTTAATCCTGATTTAATCCCTCAAACACTGCAAACTATAGCAGAGCTAACACTGGCTCCTTCTGGGGATGAGATCCTCCCTGCGAGGTCTCAAGAACCTATAGACCAATGCCTTTCTAGTTGAAAGCAAACTAATCAAAATTCCTAGTGTTCCAGTGGGCATGGAGTCTGCTTTGCCTGCACAAAACTAAATAAAAGACACTATTTACAACCTTTAAGGCCAAAGACCTTAAGCAACATAAACTTTCAAAAACCACCCATTTACTGGGCCATCAAAAGTTGTCTCTCCTCCCATACTTTTCAGTATGAAGGTGTTGTTCCCTTGAATCTGTGAAATGATGAAAGGCCCTGTCCAGAGAGCATCAAATTTCCCATGATTGCCTTTCTTTTCCTTCAGTGCATCCCATTTCAGAACAAAATCACCAACCTGAAAATTACTTCTTTTTGCCTTCTTGTCAAAAGCTTCCTTTATCTTTCTCTGATGTGCTGCAGCCTTTTCAACCAATTGTTCTCTAATCTGATGTAACTCTATCAAATCAGTGATTCGTTGTGCCATGTATTATTTCTCATTCTGCTCTTCTTGAAGGAATTTTGCCACAGGGAGAGTAAGCTGGATTGGAAATACTGCCTCTGTGCCATACACCAGCTTAAATGGAGAATACCCTGTGGATATTTTAATGGTCACTCTATCAGCCCAAAGTGCATATTTGAGCTTGGAATCCCAATTCTTTTTGTTATCCTCTAACAACTTCTTAGTTATCCTTATTAAAATTTTATTAGAGGATTCTACCAGACCATTTCCTTGAGGATAGTATGAGGTGGAATGAACCAGTTTAATTCCCATTGAATCACACATATCCACCAACTCTTTGGCTCTGAAGGCTACTGCATTATCTGTGACTAATTTATGTGGACAACCAAATCTACTGAAGATATTTTCTGTTAAAAACTTCATGACCACATTATGATCAGCCTTCCTGGTAGGGACTGCTTCAATCCACTTAGTGAAATAATTAGTGGCTACTAATAGTCTATGCTGACCACTAGAATGTGGATTGATTTCTCCAATGAAATCCAATCCCCACTACTGAAAAGGACCTTTTGCATGTATTGGTTTTAGGGGCAGGGATTTCAACTGCTATTTTCCTTCAAACCTTTGGCATCTGTCACAAGATCTAAAAAAAACAAATACATCAGAAAATAAGGTGGGCCAATAGTACCCAACTCTAAGAATTTGATGGGTTGTGGTTTTCCAATAATGGTGCCCTCCACACATGTTGTTATGAAACTACTGCATGACTTCCATTGACTGTTCCTTGTTCAGACACCTCAAAAATATTCCAGATGGATCCCTCCAGTAAAGCAGATTTTCATTGACACAATATTTTGCTGCTCTAAGTTTTAAAGTTCTAGCTTGACTTTGAGCAAAACTGGGAGGGATTTCTAACTTCAGTAAAAATTTAACTATTTCAGCATACCAATTACAAGAAGCTAGATTCTTGGCCACAGATTGCTTTCTCTCTATTTCAACTGTTTCCTCTTTTTCATTCGTCTGACCATTTTCTGCAATTGTGCACAGGAAATCAATATCTAAAGACCTGCAATTTTCTTCAGCCAATAATTTGGCAAGCCCCTGACCTCTGACCAGCTTGGTGGGCTTCAGCTCTATATTAAATTCTATCATTTTTTCAATCCACTTTTCCCTTCTTCCATCAGCATCAGGTTGTGTTATGACATCTTTTATTGCAGCAGAGGGTACATATGCAATTATTTTTGAATGCAGAATATAAACTCTAAAAGCCTTCAAGGATTTGATAAGAGCATATGCCTGTTTTTCTATAATAGCATACCTTAGTTCAGCATCCCTCAATTTCTTGCTAAAAAATGCCACTGGATGTTCTGAACCTTCCTCATCTTGCTGCAACAAAACAACTAAAATGGTGTCTTTAGAGGGAAAAGAAAATATATGGAACTCCTTGCTGTAATCTGGGCTTATTAATGTGGGAGCTTCCATTATAGCCTTTTTTATAGAATCAAATGATTTTC
This sequence comes from Pinus taeda, assembly GCA_000404065.3. Classification (NCBI taxonomy): domain Eukaryota; kingdom Viridiplantae; phylum Streptophyta; class Pinopsida; order Pinales; family Pinaceae; genus Pinus; species Pinus taeda. The sequence goes on from APFE031736757.1 coordinate 211,177, forward strand.
TTGCTGCATCGGTCCATATTACCTCTGCTCCTTTCTTTAACATGGAGGTCACATGCTTTACCAGCTCAGCGAAATTGGGAATAAACCTCCTCACAAAATTTATTTTGCCAAAAAAGGACTAAGTATCCTTCTTTGATCTGGGGACAGTCAAAGCCTGAATTTCCTTGACTCTTTCTGGATCAATCTGGACACCTGCAGTAGATACAATATGTCCTAACAACTTGCCTTATTCTGAAGCAAATTGTGATTTTTTGGGATTGACTGAAATTCCAAACCTCCTGCACTTCAAAAACTCTTTTTTCAAATGTTGAAAATGAGTTTGATGACTGTTGGAGTAAACTGTTATATCATCAAGGTAGAATTATCCTTCTCTCCCACAAATGCCATATCCATAGCTCTCTGAAAGGTGGTTGCAGCATTCATCAATCCAAATGGTATTTTGGCATACATAAAAGTGCCCCAAGGAGTGGTAAATACAGTCTTCTCTTGATCATATGGATGTACAACAATCTGATTAAAGCCTGAAATTCCATCTATGGAAGACATAACTTTGGCCCCTAAGACTTTCTGGAGCAGGTGCTCCATTTTCGATAAAGGATAATTATCTTTTTTGGAGCATTTGTTCAAATTTCTGAAATCAACACACAGTCTGATTTTGCCACTCTTCTTCCTCACCACCAGTAGATTGGCTACCCATTTGGAATATCTAAGAGGGACTATAATCTTGGCAGCCATCAACTTTATAATTTCTTTCTCAATCAGAGGAAGAAGCATGGGATTTATTGGTTTGAGCTTCTGTTTAAAAGGAATAGTGTCTTTCTCTAGAGGGATTTTATGCTGAATTATGCTCTTATCATATGTTTTCAAATCACTATATTCCCAGGCAAACACATCAGCAAATTGCTTCATTAATTTGCAGTATTCAGAACTTTGATCAGCAGACAAATGAGTGGACAGATTCACATACCTAGGCTGACCTGGACTTCCTATATCATGCTTATAGACTGCAGATTGGTCTTCTTTTTGGGAAGCTTTATAAGGTACATCATTTTCGTCAAACAGTCTTTTAAGAGGAATTAGAACCTTAGGAATATGGTTACTAGGAAGCTGGACTATATTATCTTTACCAATTTTATTTCTAAGCCGGAACTGGGGGTTTTCTAATAAGGCTTCATTTTCTTGGTCAATTTTCAAATCAGAGAGCTCATCAATGACTTGAAGGAACCTATTTAACTCATCATCATCATTAAAAACTTTCCAATGGTGGACATTGTTAGGCAAGGATGGTATGTACTTCATTTTCACTTCATAAACTAGTCTGGGAGGCATAAGAGGGATAAATAGACTAGCAGAAACAACAAGGGAATCAGCAAGCTGATTTTGGGCTCTAGGAATATATGAAATACAGAAAAAATCAAAGGAATCTCTGATTCTCCATACTTCATCTCTGTATGCTTTCAGCCTTGGGTGCTTCGCCTGAAATGTTTTATTTACTTGCTGGATGATCAGGTCAACATCTCCAAACACCTTTATGTTCTTGATTCCTCTGTCTTTAGCTGCATTCAAGCCCAATATGAGAGCCTCATACTCTACTATATTGTTTGTGACTTGGAATGCCATCTTAAAAGACAGTTGCGTTCTTTCTTGTTGTGGAGATAATAGCACCACTCCTGCTCCTGCTGTCTCTCCTAAAACATGCTCCATCAAAGGACATCTCCCAAACCTGACTTCCTTGCTCTTCCTCGGCTTGAACTGTTGGTTTCTTGAGCCATATCTTAGCCTTCTGAGATTCTTCCATTTGGAGAATGCATGCTCCAAAATCAGCGTCCACTGCATATATTGGATGATTTGTAGGATTCTTCTCATCACTAATAATGTATGCCAACTATGCTTCTCTATATAACCTCCTGCTTTCTCCTCCAAACACTGGGATAGTGGCATAAGATAGATCATTCTGCAAGGTGCCACCTAGTCTCTTAATCCACCCTCTCGACAACAACATACCGAATTTAGGGGGGACATCTGCCACCACTATGTCCATCACCATGCTCTTCATGGGCAGCTGAGTCAGGGTAAAGGCTAGGTCTTTTATCAATCCTAGGCACCTCACTTTCTTTGAATCAAAAGAGAATAAATTATGATATGGTCTGGTGATATCAAGGCCTAACTCTTCCATGACAGCTTTGGGCACTAAATTGTGGCTGGCCCCTGTGTCTAGCAGGAAATTGTAGAGGATTTTGTCATGAATGGTCAATGAGACATAAAAAGACAGAGAATTGTTATCAACAGGCTCAATCATGGGACTAAGCACAATGGCAGGCTTTTCATCTTGCAAATTAACAGAATTAATGGAGGTCTGTTTGGTTTCTAGCTCAAGGGCTTCAAGGATAGGCTTTCTAAATAATTCACTCTTCACCAACTCAACCAGAGGCACAAACATTTTTAATTTCTGAACTTCTGACTCAAAGTTGAAAGAAGAAGATGATTTATCAGAACTGTTTACCTCTTGAACTGGAGCTTTGAGGATGACGGGATCAGTTGCTGGTCTTCTCTGCTTGATATTCCGTGGTTCTGTTTGGACAACAACTCTTTGGGCAGGTTTCTCCTTGACATTCTTTGCATTCGACCTCAGATTATATCTTTGTTGTTCGCCAGCCTGCAGAACAACTTCTCTGTCCCACAAATTTTGTTGTTCTTGCAGCAAAGAATCTTCATATTCATTCAATGTCAAGAAGGCAGCACTGCCTTTATCTTCCATGCAATGTATTTCATCCTCATCTTCAATTTGTTCCTCCTCCATGACTACATTTTGAAAGGGGGCTTTAACATTTTGTTCTTCTTTTGGTTCTTTACCCCTCTGTATGATTGGTAATTGCTCATTTGCTCTTTTGTATGGATTTGAGTTTCTGGGAGAAAATGTGTTCTTCTGCCTTGTTTTCCCTGAGTTCCGCTCAATCTTCAGCTTAGGAATTTCAGCAGCCAATGACTCTATCATCTTAGCTATTTTATCTAATTTAGGCTCTAAAGATGAGGTAGAGGAAGAAGAAGCCTCGCTTCTCTATCTCCTTCTGTCAGAGTGACTTTTAAGTTTTTCTGCAGCCATAATATTAGATTCCACCTCTAATGTTGCATCTTGCATGTTTTCCAGAGTGGCACATCTTCTTTCTCTTAGCAATAGGCAGAAATCAGAGTCAAAAGCATTGGAATATGTAAGTTTAGCTGATGTAGGAGTTGGTTTAACCTCAACTAGTATTTTACTATATATTATGTTGAATCTTTTATTAAAATCAGGCAATGATTCCCCATTCTCTCTCTTCAGGTTACCAAACTCAGTATGGTAATACAACAAGTCCTTCTTATGTCCCCATTGCTTCAAAAATGCATCATCTAAAGCTTAAATATCTATTATAGATCTCTGGGGTAATTCTCTGAACCACTTTCTGGCCTCTCCATCAAGGCTCTGAACAAAAACTCTCATCCACACATCATTCTCACTAATATCCAGGTTATGAGCATAACTGTAAAAAACTTCAAGGTGTTCTTCTGCTATTACTCCCTTTGTACCAGTAAATTTAGGCATATGTTTTTGATATTCTCCCACAAGCATAGGATTTAAAGGGACAGGCAAGACTAGGGGTCCATATCTAGCAGAAACAATTCGTTCTATCCTCGTAGGTGCTTGTTGTCCTGCCATGATTGGGATATTTGGAAGAATAGTAGCAGATTGAATGGAAAAGAGTAATGTGATGGATGGTAGAGATAAAGGGATGTTTTGGATTGAATGGGAAGCTTTCTTTGGACTGAGCTTCAGAGGGGAACTAACTCCACAAGGGGCTGAACTAATCTCTGAAGAGTTTTCCTTATTAGCAGTGCTATGCTCTAAGTCTTGAAATTTCAAATCTTCGGCAATAACTTTATCTTTTAGAGATGAATTAGATTTCTTAGGCTTACCTGATCCTGATGCCCCTTTCTGTGAAGATTACTTTGATTTGATAGTATTCTCAGGTTCAGGCAATGGTTCAGCTAGAGATTTCTGAGGATTTCTTCGAGTGTGTCTCACAAACTGAGCCAGATCTTCAAAGTGGAGTCACCAAAGGATGGTATTCCTCCAATGGAGTCACCAAACAGATGATTACAACCAAACAATGTGTTCAAACCTTGTCTGTCATCAAAATTTGAAGTTGTTTCGTTCTCCTAGGGAAGCTGAGCTTCAATTCTCCTCTCCCCGGCCACAGTGCCAATTAATGTTATCACCCCAAGAAACTCTCCTAGGTTGTATATCAGAGATACTCGGGAACATTACAAGCTCAACAAAAATGTTGGAAAATGGTGGATGAATGAAACAAGTGTTGCATATTCAAGCCATATAACCACTTCTACTATGCTTGACCCCAGACATGGGTGAACACCCCCAGACTACAAGGCTTTAGACCGCCAACTACTCATAGTTTGAAGATTAAGTGAATATGGAGAAAACTGACTACACCAGCAGATGCAAAAGACCATGTGATGGCCAGTTGCAACCAGTAAAGAGGTCTGTAAATCTATTATTTAATACATAGACAGGATGACAGCTCTCCAACATTAAAACAACAAAAACCTATAGACAAACTCAATTATACATGCTAAGTCCTAACACAGAGGCGGGATGACAGCCCCTCTAGTGCTAAACATTAACAACACATGAATGAATGCAAAATAGGCACAACCTAGAATAAGAAGAAGTAGCAAGTGAACAATTAACAACAAAAGAAGCTTGCATTAGCTGAAAATGAAGACCAGCCGCTGCAGGTATCATAATAGTTACAGTCTCCAGGAGTTGAACCTTACAACAAAATAACACTCATCCCACATCATCCTAGATTACATTGTTGTTCTGGGTATATATAGAGTTTGTTTACAAAGATTTTTTGCTATGCTATGCGTGGAGAGCTCATAATGGACCACCAACCAGCTTAACTCTCTGATGGAGTCTCTACTATGATCTGTTGGCTTTAATGGACAGATTTGATCTTTTCTTTTTTATATTCTGCTGTCCTTCTTGAGTAGGTGGAATGTTGTTTCAGAGGAGCACCATAACTAATTAATGCTTTGATTTGCTTGAGGTCGTCCTTTTTCTTCCTAGCCATTTCTTTCCTTAAATACAGTTGTTGAGAATTAAAGAACAACTTCAGGTAGTACAGATAGCATGGCGAGAGCAGATTTAATGGAGGAATGAAGCTCAGCCATTGGATCACATAGATGAATGGCGAAGATCGTTTGATGAGGGGTATGAGGAGGAAACAGAATGGAGAAACAAGGGCCATCGGATCACCGTCGGGCAAATATGATGGTGATCAGGGGTGGGAGATGCACAGTACATAGTCGACGGGAATCGTACAGGATGGCAGTAAGCGGTTTCCCTGCACCGCTTATCTAGGTAGTGGTATTTGCACAGGGCTGAGCGATCACAATAAGAGGTTGACATGTGGACGATGGGATAGGTGGAAAACCATTGGGATCGGAAGTTAATGTGCGGGCAAGTCGTAGGATGGGAAAGAGCGACTACCATCTGATCACGTGACGGATGGTTGAACGGCAAGTGATGCGCACAAGGTTTATCTCGCGTGAAAATAGGTCTGACATGGCGGGAAAGGTTGGAAAATGGGATGTGCGATCGACAGCTGAAATTTCAATTGCAATATCGCATTGGCGAAAAACAAATGGGAGGGTGTAGCTTTTACACTCATGGGTGCGATTTGTGATTTGTGACCAGATCGCATCGCAAAATCGCAATAGACAGAAGACATAGGGGTGTAGCGGATGCCGCGGGGCTAATGTGCGATAGCGATCAAATCGCATCGCAAGGGGAAGAAAACAGAAATAGCGGGGTTATGAGAGTATAATGGACATGAAGGGAAATTATGCAACAAACAACTACCAACCCTCTGCAACACAAATTAGCATTGTTTAATTCTGATTTAATCCCTCAAATGCTGCAAACTGTAGCAGAGCTAACAGATCCTATTCGAATATCAACCTGTACACAACCCCTGTAAAAGTTATGGGTACGAACCCCTGTAAAAGTTAAAAAGGCGCAAGTATATTCTAAAAACTCACTTTTAGTCATTTCTAGAAGCTTCTAGAAGGAACCTTGAGGTGGAAAGTTTGCTCTCCTAAGGTTCATGCATCCCATACCTTAAGGAGCTAACCCCTTGATGTGAGGAGCTTATCCCTTTGAAGGAGGATTCTATCCATTCATAGGTGGACCTGTAACCTCCTCCCCTGCACTATAAAATGAAGCATTGGGCTAGTTATTGGGGAGGTTAGAAGCTGAATATTTTTGAGGTGAAATGATATTGGAACTTAGTCTTCTTAGTTGATTTTTTATGAGGAGAGATTACATACCTCTATGATCTCATTTGTAAGAGTGCAAAGCTTGTCAAAGTAAAGGAAATTCCTGTTTCGGACCCCAGGAAGAGCTTGTTCAACATCAACGCTGAAAAGGTTGTAAGGTTCTTCTACTTCAAAGTTAATACAAATAAGTTTGTTTTTCTCAATAAGTTGTTGGTTCATGGTTTATTTTATGGATTCCTTGATCACCATAATAGAAATGATTTATGATATTTGTTATGTAGGTGCTATTTAATGTTTTCTTGTTTGTGATTGCAGGCTCTCAAAGGTAATTCTTTCGAACGATTGGAGGATGCTACTATGAAAAAGCGTTGGATCTAAGGTAGGGTCTTAACACCTCTATAGTATTTATTTATAAATCACATATGTCTAGAGAAAGATAGATTTGTTTGTCTGTTTGTTGCTAGATTATCTTCTGATACTAGGGAGATAGGTCTTGTCCACAAGATCTATTTATCTGGCCAACAGGGGATTGAAAGATCTAAAGATTTGGAAAAACAACTCATGATTATGATCTGGGATGAAGCCGTTAAAGGCAAGATTTTCAAACAGATTTCATAGGCTCAGCTTGTCATCTGGATCTCTTTCTAGTGCAAAAATGTTGATGGTGTTGGATGCCACCAACATGTAAGGGGATCTTCCCGATGTGAATCATGAATTAGACCTCACATCATTTGGTGTAGGAGTCCCATCCGACTATATGGTCTAACCACCATTGGAAAAGTTTCAAAGATATGCCTTGGTTAAAATCACACACAAGAGATCACAACACCTCTTTGGGCAGCAAGTATGTAATATTTGTGAGACACCCAATGTAAGGTGCATATGGGAACTTCAATGACTGGTAAAGGAAAATGAGCCTATGGTTAGGAAAGTAATAGTACTATCCTAAAGGGGGACCCGAGATAAAGAGAAAGGCTTACTGGTTACCTACAGATTAGTCCACATAATAGACAACAATCATGAAAGCATAACAACATTTATTCCATAATAACCATAACTAACCAATGAATTAGTTCTTTAAACTTAGTATGTAATTAAAGAAACTTATACCGCAAACAGAACAAGAATAGTCCTACAATATATACAATACATGTATGAATAACTGTCGACTCATAGAGCTTTTGATTATGAATGAAAGATCCCAAGTACGTTGTTACATAGATGAAACACTAGATCTAGTAGTGGAACATGAAGCCACAACTTTCTTCTCCAAAACACGATCTATCTCTTATGCACTAAATGATAAGCCAAGGCAATACTGTAGAAATTAATGTGTATATCTAATACTGCTCATGAAATTTGCTAAATCACAAGACTTGAAGCTACTCTACTGATACGTTCAAGTTAATTCACCATATAAATCAAGAATCATAGACATGAAAAAGGAAACATCACACATGGCCATTTTTTTCTAGTGTAAAGAAACTATTAAAAACCACTTACTATATATATTGCACTAATGAGAGAATAGAGAATAAATACAATGCTTGTTGTTTTGAATAGGTCCCCTCGAGTCAATTTTGGGGTTAAAAGCCCAAGGTTTGGGGCTAAAGGCCCAAGTTTTGTGTAAAGAATGTAAAGTCTTCACATTTTGTGGCCGCGAAGATGTAAGCACTCAAAAAGGGTTTCCACCCTTAGTTTAGATATTTTGTGTCGGCTTGATGAGATCTGCCCTTGGTCTGCGGACCATGGGAGTGTATAAAAAGGGAGTCTTAGAAGAGTCTAAGGGAGGGGGGATAAGTTAAAAAGGAAGGAGAGTTCTGAGTAATTTTATGCGTTTGTGAGAGCTAAGAGTGAAGAGTCTTAGCATAGGAAGAGACTCTACAGCTGAGTGCACAGAGGCTTGGGGTAGAAATCAAAAGTTGAGTGCACAGATCCCTGCAACTATGTGCTCAGGATAGTTGGAGTTTGTATTGGAAATTTGGATTATCAATAAAGAGAAGAATTTTGGAATTATCTGTGTATGTGTTATTTTACTTATGTTATGAATGTTGTGATTATATTATGTTGAATACCGGGGTAATGAATTAATGCTATATTGATGTGCGAATCTATGTATTTTACTGTGTCATATGAACACATGTAAGAATATCTATTTACACGAAGATAAACGTAATGCATGTTAAAGATAACCAATACCTAAGTGAATATGAGTAAGTATAGAAGTAAGAGTAATTACAGAGGCGCATAAATTCTTGATCTATCTATTTAGGGTCCACGAAGGATGATCAGAGACTTATGTGGAGGCTTCAAGGACAAATAAGCGAAGTACTTTGATAAGCCCTAAAGGGATTATCGGTCTACATGGAGGAAATATTAGGGCATATAACCGATGTCAAAACCATCTTAGGGTGCGGGAACATGGTTCCTACATCCCCCCATACTGCTTTGGGTGAGACTTCAGTCTGCGCTCCGCGGATTAATGCTGAAAGGGCCAGTAGTGTAGGGAGTTGCTTGGCTAGTTAACAATGAACCTATGTCAGGGTTCATCAAGCCAACAAATGGTTCCATTGTTGGGACATAGATCTACATAACAAGATGTGTGATGTCGTATCATTGGAATCGAACTAAGAGGGAGATTAAAGACTGGTTGGATAAAAAAATCCACTAATTAGTGGCGCAAGAAAACAAGAATCCGTGATTGATGAAAGAACAGTGGTTGGACATATATTTTTACATAGATATACACAAAATATTCTTTTGTTCCTTCCCAGTTGAATTATACAAGTGGATCACGAAGTTGACAGATGGCCAAGGGAGGTGGAGGCTTGACGGTCCGATTGTTTGGACCCTGGAGTTAGTGTGGAAATTGGAAGACTTTGAAGATAATATCGCGAGCACTGTCAATCATTGGCTCGATTGTATCATAGGAGGGTTTGTGATGAAGTTCGTGGTCGATACTTCGGTCAGTTATAATGAAGTAGAGTGTCGCTTCTTTAAAGGGTTGTGACATAAGTATTTGAAATTGTTAAATACTTGGATTAAGATGCTCTTATGTGAAAAGCAAGTTATGGAGTGAAGTGGAAGGACTTTCAGGGACATAGGAAGAAGAGGCCCTAAATATAGCCCACTGATTGAACCTCCTCTAAGTGATGGTGAGGGAGAAGCACATGCTTCTCCATAGAGCACTATTCAGGAGATAAAGCATGGGTTCGCGTGAATACCTCATCCACCCACACCATCTCCATCTTCACCCCCACTGCTTACACCCTCACCCACACCACCACCACCTCCACCACCATTCAACATGGCGAACTCTGTAAAGCCACCTATGTTCAAGGGTGTGGGAAATGAATATTTGGACCAGTTTTGGTTCATCGCGAAGGTTGTATGGGAAGTTCGGGGTATCACAGATGACCAAATGAAGAAAGGGACATTGGTTAGTGCTTTGCAGGACACACTAATGTGGTACATTAAGTTCTGCACGGATAATCTGATGTTCCCATTGGTAGATATCCAGACTGTGCTAAATAAGGAATTTAGTAGACCTAAGTCTCAGGCATAATCAATTATGGGATTCAAAGAGATCATAATGAAGCTTGGTGGGATGCCCTAGGATTTGGATCATAGATTGAAGTGTATGATCCATGAGGCTAATATGAATCTGACTGATGGGCAACACCACGAGTGGTTTGTGGCTTGGCCAGAGATGGGTGAAGAAGTGTGGTGCCTAAAGTGAAAAAGTGAGGGGCATGACAAATATCATTGTCTAGTTTTCACAAATTATGTTGCAGCAGGGGGACCAATGCCTCTGAGGCCTAAATTTGCAACAGGGCCAAGTACAGGGCCTGCTCTATGGTGTGATATCTATCAGGTAGCTGGGAAAGATGCGACAAACAATTTCCATTTACTGTAGAAATTCGGACAGACAACACAAAGACTCTTCTGCAACTTCTGTCAATTTGTGGGTCATGATGAGAAAAATTTCCATAATTACAAATTAATGATGGACTGGACACTTGCATACAGGGTGTAAGTAGAAACAAAGCCTCCGGACCAAGGTACTAGAGGAACGTAAGGTGAGTATCAGGGGTGCAGATGAGGCCGAGGTGGAGGAGGATTGGGTAGAGGTCGAGGGCAGGTTATTTGTTACAATTGTGGAGGAACAAGACACTACGCACAAGACTGCCTGAATCCAACACGGCTGTCATGCTGCTATTGTACTTAGTTTGACCATGCAATCGAGGATTGCCCTATATTGTTAGCTAAGATACGTGAGAAAGGGGTGCAGCCTCAATAATTGACTCAGAACCTGCAGATGATGAGCGCTGAGCCTTACGAGGAAGACCTTAAGGTAAATATTTTTCTACGGAGTGGAGCGACGACTAGTGAGGATAAGGGGAGGAAGCTTGAAGAAGGTAAGTGGGTCTATAGAGCACCAGAAAAGGAGACTAGGTTTGATCTAGAATGTGTAAAATAAACATTTATGGAAGAGAAGAAAAGTTTTACTGAGGCCTCTACCTCAGGGAGTGAAGAGAAGCCGGCTGAAGAAACAGACCCATCCATGATTACCATGTTCTTGGAGACCTGCATGAAACTGCTACGCGATAGCAAGGCTGTGAAGGGACTGCAGGAGTTGATCAATAGGTGCACTGGAAAGGAAAACAGTTCTGACGGACTGCACATAGTTAGAAATCTTGGTAATCATAAGGCAAGAACTAGACATGAGATGAGACTCACCACACAGATAGGAGAATACAAAATGGACCAAGTTATCTTGGACCTAGGTTCCGACGCGAAATTTTTGCCGAAATAGACATGGGAAGGAAAGGGGAGACCTGTGCTACAGTGGTCTCCAATTCAACTAAGGATGGTGAGTCAACAGAAAATCATCCCAATGGGGAGGTTGTAGGAGGTAACAGTTGATATCGGAGGCGTGAGTGCACTAGCTAATTTTGAAGTGATAGAGATTGTGGATGACAACAATCCCTACCTGCGCTCCTTGGGATCGATTGGGTCACTGACATGAATGGGGTAATCAATCTAAACAAGAACAATATGATATTTGAGAAGAAATTACTCCGCGTAGTGGTGCCATTGGACCCTGCAGAAGGACCGTGCTATATGGAAACAATCTATGATTATGAAAGTGATGATGATTTGGACTAGATTTACAAGATAACGATGCAAGATCAGGATTTGGTGAATCTGACAACAGATGGATGTATTGCATGGGACCATGAAAGCTCTTTCACATCAATTCAGATAAAGAACTTGAGCACTGGAAAAATCGACTACATGAAGTATCTATGCTGCGTTGTAATATGATGACCAAGTCGTTGCACTATGTATCATTAGAGGTAAGAAATTTGCCTTACTATGAAGGTTTAAGTGATGTCGATCACTTTTTGGATGCATTTGTGAGAGAATTGCCATAGAAACATTGCTTCCAGGGGCTGGACTTGGCACTGCACGCTACACATGCAGGATGGTGAGGCACTCACGAAGACAGTTTTGATGATTGGCACGTATACAGAAAAATGATGAGAGTACGGTTTGGTCACCCACAAGTACGACTAATAGAAAAATATGATGGGAGAAATGATCCACCCGACCATTTGGCCAAATGGATTGAAGTGTATGGAGCGATGCCTCAACCGGAGTGGGTCCATCTATTTTTTATACCTTGGATGTTATAGCGGTGAATTGGTACCTAGAGACGGAACTCCGCCCTGGCACTAAAGAATGGGATGTTTTGCACCAATGATTTTTTATGACGTTCAGTTTTGAGGATGGGTTTGAAAGTATCGATGAAGCATTGCAGAAGGTTAAGGAATCAATTTTCATGATACCGTGGGATCCTCTAGATTTGATTCAACCTGATTGGACTACCTAACTGAGCCATGCAATGGAGTGCTACAATGTAACAATGGAAGAAGAAGACGAAAACCCGAGGAAGATTAATATCTCAGAGATTGAAGTTAATTCAAAGTTGAAGGACTGTAACTAGAGGACCCCAACATAATTCAACTGCTCAAAACTAGAAAGGTAAATATTGGCACGGAGGTAGAACCGATGTTTGAAAATATTGGGGACTACTTGGACAACACGACAGTAGATTAGATCAACGAACTACTACGTGAATATCAGGATCTGTTTCCCACGAAGTTTTCAGTTCTGAAAGGGATAATAAGGGACCTAGGTTTCATGAAGATCACCCTAAAATTGGATGTGAACCCTGTGAAGCAAAGACCTTACCACCTATTGTGGTCACCAACAACCCCCCTCTTTTGTTTGGTGTTAGCAACAACACCGAGCAAATGGGGGACCCTTAGTAAAAAATTCATCAAATTCCCCTTGAATATTTTTGTTTTTCCTTAGAATCTTATCGCAGCAAAGCAAAGGAAACAGTTCTTGTTATAAGCGTATCAAACCACGAAGAAGCGATGCTAAACTCATCGCATCGCATTTACCATGAGCGCTCTTAACAAGAGAGACTTAAGAACTCCCCGACGGCCGATGTGCGACGTCGCATATCGTAGCAGCCGCATAGAGTAAGACACAATGACTAATATCTGCGACGTGGGATTTGCGATTTGCGATCTCTGATCCACAATCTGCGATCTGCGATGATCCGATATTGCGATACCAGAATGCTATAATACAAATCTGCGATATGTTATCTGCGACGAACGCGAAACCTTGCTCAGCACAACATTCAAGGAAAGCTGTCCTTCAATCAGAATTAGGCGCGCGCCTGTAAAAAGAAATTAATGATCATACGAATGGTTACTTTTCATTTTTTGAAGAGTCAGTTCACTTTGAATGTCATGATTATACACACGCAAGATCTGAAGCTTTCATATCAAACTTTATTTTTCATCTACTCTTTTCCTTTATGCAAACTATAAAACAGGAGATAAAATGGAGTAATTTTTCTTTTGCAGGAAACATCTAAGGAAAAGAGGAAAGCGCCGATGCTCAGAGGCCACAAAAGAGACTTCTTCAGAAGCAGGAACCACATACGATAGGACTACAGATTCCAGAATATCACTCAGCGGATGCTAACGACCGATAGGACATCTGAAGCTCAGAATCAAAGGCACACAAAAGTAGCATAACTACAAAGATACCTGAAGCTTACACTACAGAAAAGCCCGGAATGAAGAACAAAGGCAGTTTCCAATCCAGAGAATTGCTCGGAAAGTAAAGTCTTCTGACTCATCAAGTCATTCACGAAGACAGAAAACCAAAGTAGCAAAAGCAGATCCAGTTTGAGAAAAATTCGAGTTATTACCAAGTATACATTTAGTCAGCGGGAGATTCTCTAAAAATATCTGATAGTTTATCAAAAAAACGTGGTGCCGACCCTTGTTACTTCTATTTTTATAACACGCACAAAGGGAAAGGAAACCAACCGACTCTTCTCAGACGAATGCTGCACACTCACAGCACTAAGGAGTGAATATAGAAACAGTTCAAAGTTAGATTTAATTTTAGAAACAATTTGCTTTATCAGAGGGACGGTCATTTGAAAACCGGATCCCAAATTTATGTAATCAAGTTAATTAGTTAGCAGTATTTAAACCCTTCTCATGCATTTAGAGAAGGGTCCGGAGATTTGTCAAAAACTTGTCCTCAGAACATGCACTTTTGCGCCCTCGGAGGTGGTTTTGATGAATGGATGGATCAAGGTTTATTAATGTTTTCATTTGATATCTGCTACTGATGTTGCACTTCTGTACTCTTAGTAGATGTTAGAGCAAGGAGAGATAAATCATTGTTGCTTGAAGCTTATGAGTGGAACCAGTCATAAATGGTACTTTTATATCTTGACCATTTCTGCTTATATACTTGAAGTGATTTACAGTTTTCAGTTGTTTATATGTCATTGCATGAATGTATGGGTTACCATTTGGCACTTCTGTACGGTGGAGTCATATTGTTTATGTCTGACATATGAATAGCTTATTATGCGATATGTTCTTCACAACTGTTTTGCCTAACTTCTTATGCAAAGTGGTTTATCTTGAATGATTTCTATTCTTATGATAGCTGAATAATCTTTATTACCAGTTATTGTTTGAAATCTCTTTAGATCGCATAATAGAAGATATACATCCCAGGTTAGCGTAGATTAGATGTGTTGTCTCTCATTAGATTACAATAGCATAGAGTTAGTTTAAGAAACTGAATTAAATTAGCTTTAAAGTACTCTTAGATCAGCATTATTCAACTCTACACACACACACACCCTCAGATCGGGAAACTGGTCCCGTTATCCCCAGTCGGACCCGCTATACCAAGCAGATAAGGAGCTGCTAACCAAGGTCCGGACCGGGTGGGTATCCCCCTTGTTGTCGACCCGATTTTCGGGGCTTCAACATATTTTGCGCTAGAAGGAGGGCCCGAACTATGAATGGCACCTAAATCAAAATCTAAATACCATTCTGAGAGTAAATCGCCCTCATCAACTCCCTCGACTTCCCCAGTACGTCTAAATCCAGAGTCAGAAGTCGCTCGAACATTAACCGTTGCTACATACCCTAATATTTCAGACCAATCTACCATTGAACCCCCTGAAGTTCAAACTTTGATTCACAAACTCCAGGGATTTTCTATTTTTACACTAGGGTCTGATAAATCTCAAAGCAGCGTGACTTCGCAGTACAATCCTGCTCATCCCCTGACCATATTAAAGAGCGAAAAATTTGATATCTCGCCAACTGAATTCCCTCTCCCCACCAGGAAAAGAGCAAGGAAAACACCAAAGCAGTCTGACAGTGAGACTCTTTCATCTACGTCGTCCATTTCAACTCCCTCACCGCGAAGTCAGCCACCCACATCTTCATTCCAAAACATTCATCCACCTTCCACAGCCCCTCTTCTTCAATCATCTAAGATCATAATATCTCCATCTTCCCAGCCTCAGGGATCATCCTCTGCACTTTCAATCACTAGCAGCTCAGCAATGGCCCAGTCTCCATGGAACAATCCTGGAGTAGTTTTAATGCCTCCACCCCTGAGCCAAATACCGGCCCATCCTGAGAAATGGCTACCCAAATTCAATCCAGAAATAGGCATGCTAGTTGAAGAGCACATTAACAATTTTATGCTTTCTGTCAATCTCAACGGAGTTACCAACGAGGACGCTATTGTCCGGCTTTTTCCCTATACAATGCAAGGAACAGCCGGGTCATGGTACTTTTCATTACCCTCCGGATCGATCACAAGTTGGAACATCTTTCAAAATAAATTCCTCACCAAGTTTGGTGATGACAGATCAACGACAACGTTAATCAGTGACCTATCCAATCTTAAAGCCGAGGCTAGAGAACCCATCAAAGATTTCAATTTACGGTTCAATAAAATCCTCAACAAAATTCCCATTGCTTCCCAACCTAGCGAAGAAGTACGATGTAAATGGTATATTACTGCCTTACCATCAAACTTAGCAGTCTTCGTAGACAGGGAAAATAAAACAACTCTATTTGAAAACTTGACAGAGGCGATAACAGTAGAGAAATGCGTAACAGCCCTGGAAAAGAGATCTAGGATAGAGGAACGCAAATCTAAGAAATTCACCTTCAAGGATGACCCCAAGAAGAAACAAACGAAAGATCCTTTTGATTTGGAAGGATTGCAAAAAGTATTAAACACCATGTCCAATGAGATGATTGACATAAAAAAACAAGTGGCAGAAAATTCTTCAAAAAAGCCTTACAGAACTTTTAAAAGAGGCCCTTCAATGGATGTGAAACCGCAAAACGCTATTTCAAATGTCGAATCCGAAGAAGAGGAAGAAGAAGAGAGTACCACCGAAGGGCAGACCGATGATGAAGAAATTGTGGAACTACAAGGAATGTGGGATTTCATCCTCCCACAAGAAGAAGATCAAGAAGCATTTCCGGTTAGCACACGAAGCAAAAATCAACTTGATCCTCCCCAAACTCCCCCTAAGCAGAAGGGCGCAAGCCCTGCAACAAAAGAAAAATTCGCAACAAAGAAAACGATCGCTAAAGCGACTCAATCTAGCCTAGTCCAACCAGATCAAACACCTCCATCAAGAACACTAATAGTGTCGGATGAAATGGACTACAATATTATTGATGACATGAAAAATACTAGGGCTAATATCACTCTTTATGAATTGAGCAAATTGAAACATCAACAGAAGATAATGATGAAACAATTACATGCCCTGCCTACTACCTCTTTGCCTACAGTTGTAGCTTCCCACAACATGGGAAGACCTCCAACCAACACGACCTACAAGATTGATCCAAATGACATCGCGTTGATTGGAGGGAGATCAAGATCTCACACTCCCCCTTTTCTTCTCACTTATGAAATTTTCAATAAAAATGTGCACAATTGTTTGGTAGATTCTGGGGCTTCAATGAATGTTTTACCCAGATCAATATGTGCCAAGTTGAATGTTCAACCACAAAAATCCGCAGTGCGCATAGTTTAGCTTGATCGATCTCAAGTCGAAGTGATTGGTGAACTTAATCAAGTCACCATAAGATTGTCGTCTAATCCGAAGGTATGTCAGGTTATCGACATTCTAGTAGCTGATATCCTAGAATTCTATGGCTTAATTCTTAGTAGGGATTGGTTCGAAAAACTCCATGGATACTTCTCAACCGACTGGTCGCACATGTGGTTACCCTACAATGGTAAACCGAATCAAATAAAGGTTGAACGAGAGTTACACCAGAAGTACAGAGAAACGGAATTGGAGGGAGAAAATGAAGTAATAGCATATAACAGTAGCATCATAGGCAATTACTTGGTAGATTCTTTCCTCGGCAATTTCAATGCTCATACATCACCTTACTTAGAAAATTCAGTTTTGTCCCAAGTCGAAAATTTTTCCCAAACTGATAATTCAAAGTGTGTTAATTTTGTAGAAGAACCTATAAATACATCATTTTTTTGGAAATTATATTTTGATGGCTCTAAATCTAACGAAGGAGCAGGAGCAGGATGCGTTTTGATTAGTCCAGAAGGGAACAAGACAATGCTTACGTGTAGACTTGAATTCGATTGCACAAACAACACAGCGGAATATGAGGCCTTAGTGCAAGGCCTATACAAAGCAATCGGGTTGAACGTCAAGTATCTTCAAGTCTTCGGAGACTCTGAGATTGTCGTCAAACAGGTACGTAACACCATACTTTGCCTATCAAGTCATTTGAAACACTATCAATCTCTAGTACAAGATCTGACTGAGCATTTCATAGCATTCAATATTTCGTCAATCCCAAGACTTCAAAACGCGAGCGCAGACCTTTTAGCTAACGTAACCTCTAAACTCATTCCCTCCGAAGATTTTAGTCCAGATAGATTCTTGATAGAATTAATCTTTAGATCGTCCATCCCTGACAACATAACAAACTAGAGAGTATTCAATGACGATCCTGATATTGTAAATTTCCTCACTTCTAAAGGATCCTACTCCAATCAAATAATTGACGAAGACCATCATGATCGACAAATACAACAAAATAGCACTGATAATGCTATACCTAAATCGGTGGTTAAGTTGGAAGACTTATACGATTTGAAAAGTCGGTTTAAAAGGTCTACTAATTCCAAGCTCTACAGTTCAATTCTGAACTATGAATTAGTAAACTTGGGAATCGATGATAAACCACAAAACGTTAATCTAGGCCACAGCCTAGCCCCTGAAGAAAAACTAGCATATATTCATCTTTTGAGACAATACAAAAATGTTTTTGCCTAGAATTACGATGAGCTGAAGACATACGACACTTCTATTATCCAACATACTATTCCTATTATTGACAACGAAAAACCTGTCCAGCAAAAACTCAGAAATATCCACCCCAATTTAGAAAACCAGATAAAAACTGAGCTGAATAAGTTATTAAAAGCCAGAATAATTTTCCCCATCAGACATTCCAAATGGGTCTCCAATATGGTACCCGTTAGAAAGAAAAGCGGAGATATTAGAATCTGCATCGATTTTTCGGAATCTCAACAAAGCCTGTCAAAAAGACAATTTTCCCCTCCCTCCTATGGAGCAGATATTACAGGCAGTAGCAGGCTCAGAACTAATGTCTTTTTTGGATGGATTTTCAGGATACAATCAAGTGTTGGTACATCCCTATGATCAATTAAAAACCACATTCTGAACTAAATGGGGCACATACGCATATCGGAAGATGCCATTTGGTTTGATCAATGTCGGCGCTACATTTCAGAGAGCCATGGACATCCCATTCAAGGGTTTAGTCAATAAGTCTGTAGTGATTTATTTGGATGATATAACAGTGTACTCCAAGAAGCGAAGCGACCATCTCCAAGACTTGAAACAAATCTTTCAAAGATGTTTAAGGTATGGGATTTCACTTAACCCAAAGATATCCTTTTTCGCATTAAGCGAAGGAAAACTTCTAGGATTCATAGTATCAAAATCTGGTATTCACATTGAGCCTGATAGAATCAAAGAAATTTCTGAAATATCCCTACCTCATAATAAAAGGGCCATGCAATCTTTTCTTGGTCAAATCAATTTTGTGAAAAGATTTGTCCCAGATTTTTCACGAATTGTTTCTCCTTTGCAAACCATGATAAAAAAGAATTCAAATTTCAAATGGGGCCAAGATGAACATGAAGCATTCAACCTGATCAAACAAGTTATCATTAATGCTCCATCTTTAGCAACCCCAAAATTTTCAGAATCTTTTACCTTATACACATTCTCCTCAGAGAAATCATATGCCACGATTCTAACTCAAGCGAATCAAGAGAAAGCGGAAGCTCCAATCGCATTTTTTAGCTCTAATTTACAGGTGCTGAACTTAACCAATCAGCGTGGAGAAACAGGCATACGCTGTTTTCAAAGCGATCAAATATTTCAGACCTTTCTTACTTAAAACAACAAAAGGTCATAGTACCGTTCCAGCGGTAAGAAATCTTCTAATACAGAAAGATGTGGGTGAAAAAAGAGCAAATTGGATCACTGCTTTACAAGAATAGGACCTTGAAATCAAACCAACAAGCATTGTGAGAGGTCAAGGCTTCTGCAAAATGTTGGCTGGAGCATCGCAAATTCATGAAAATTCATCTGAAGAGGTACAAATGTATGAGGTAAGCCTAAACGATACAAAATCATTATATGCTGACACCATTTATGATCTTAAGAACGGTTATGCTCCAGCACACCTAGATCACACCAAGAAAAGAGCTCTGATATTAAAAGCTAAACAATATCAGCTCGTAAATGATGTTCTGTTTAAAAGAATTATGATTCTGTGCTTCTTAGGTGTCTTGAGAAAACTGAAGCCGAAAAGGTTTTGCAGGAACTCCACGATGGACCCGCGGGCGGACACTATGCTGGAGATGCTACTGCACATAAGATCTTACGTGCAGGATATTATTGGCCCACACTATTCAAAGACTCACACAGTTACGTGAGGAAATGCCAAATCTGCCAAACTACTATAGGGAGACAAAAGAAACCGTCCATGCCACTATAGCCGGTAAACATTGAGCAACCATTCAGTCAATGGGGCTTGGACATAATAGGTGAGATCGTTCCTCACTCTTCTAAGCAGCATAGGTACATCCTCACGGCAACTGATTATTTTACTAAATGGGTAGAAGCAGTTCCTCTCAAGACAGCTAATTCTGAAAACATCGTTGAATTCATAGATCAATTTATAATCACTAGGTTTGGATTGCCGACGGCTTTGATGTTTGATAATGCTTCGTACTTTTCTGGGAATGCAATGACTGAGTTTGCACTTAAAAGAGGGTTCAAACTGAAATATTCGGCCAACTACTATCCGCAAGGTAATGGATTAGCTGAGTCAACAAATAAAAACCTAATCAGTATTATTAAAAGAACAGTTGACCAGAACCAAAAGAATTGGCACAAAAATTTTGTAAATGATTTATGGGCAGATAGAATAACAAAGAAAGCTTCAATCGACACTTCTCCCTTTAATTTAGTTTATGGGAAGGAAGTGGTTCTTCCAACTCACTTAGTGATCCCCTCCTTGTCTTTAGTACAATACATCAATGAAGTATCTACTTCCTCCTTACAATTAAGACAAATGGAAATAATTAAATTAGAAGAACGACGAGAACAAGCTAAGAAAACCCATGCTCATCACCAAGCGCTAATAAAATCCTCTTTTGATTCAAGCATAATGACCAAAAAAAAAATTCAGATGGGAGATCTAGTTTTGAAATGGGATAAGGCTCATGAAGAAAAGGGAAAACATACAAAATTTCAGAAGATGTGGCTTGGTCCTTTTCATATTGTAGAAGTCATAGGCCCATCAATGTTTGTGTTGCAGGATTTAGCAGGTAGAAAGGATTCCTTGCCTATTAACGGACAAATCCTGAAAATATACTTTCCATAGAATATAACTCTTCTAAATTTTGTAGAATAGTTTTTTGTTCTTCTTTCGTAGGAATAAAACCAGTTGTAAATGATTACTTCAGGAATTCGCGTTAAATTGGACTCCAGATCCTCTGTTAAATTTTGATTTTTCACTTGTACAAACAGTTAATTTTTTTTTCGAAAATCTGATCTTTATTATTGACGAATAAAGTCCAACTTTACCTTAGAAATGATACTAGTTCTGACTTCAAAAAACTTTTTTCGAAAGCAACCTTTTGGCGAAGAATTTGTTCTATATCAGCACAATGAAAGGAATCAATTACAAAATGAGTACTCTCTGTAAAACTGCTATTTTTCAAACTCTATTATTACCGTCCAGAGCTTTCTTAAGGAAAGACAATGGGTTCCTCCCTGCTAAAGGAAATCGTAGCATTCAGAGAAGTAATCCGAGAAAACAATACGTATCTCAAAGAATAAGAGGTCTCATCACGAGCCAGCTTATCATGATCACAGATATTATAACTTGCTGACCTTGCCAATACTGTCTACCAAAACAGGGCAACGACTTAAGATTGTTGCAATCAAAAGACAAGGGGTCTCATCACGAGCCAGCTTGTTCAGCAAAAGTGAAAATCAAGTGAATGACTGTGTCATAAATTGGCCATCAAACCAAGACATTGTTCTTTGGAGAATAAAAAAGAAAAGTATAAAAATGGTTTTCTCTCTGAAAGGTTGTAGATAACTTCTAGCAGGATAAAGGATCATTGCTGGGTAACAGGTAACCTTGTCGAGGCTATGGACGCCTGCGGGCAGCAGAGGCTCTACCTACGGTAAATGAGCATATTTTAAATGACCAGCATAGCAGTGATGACCTCATTTTATCTTTTAAAAAGAAACCAATTAATGGCTGGTGTAAATACAAAGACTGAACCATAGGAAGCAGATGAACGGAATGTAGAAAGGTTGAAATAAAGTATCATTGATAAGATAAGACAAACATACTCTATCTGTCCATAACAAAGTTTAGACTGACAAAACTTTTCCTGTTTCGGAAGTTGAAGTTCAATAGAAAGTTAGAGATAACTGGTTCTTCCCAGTGAATCGCCATTGTTGTGGTCACCAACAACCCCCTCTTTTGTTTGGTGTTAGCAACAACCCCGAGAAAATGGGGGACCCTTAGTAAAAATTCATCAAAATTCCCCTTGAATATTTTTGTTTTTCCTTAGAATCTTATCGCAGCAAAGCAAAGGAAACACTTCTTGTTATAAGATTATCAAACCACGAAAAAGCGATGCTAAACTCATCGCATCGCATTTATCATGAGTGCTCTTAGCAAGAGAGACTTAAGAAATCCCCGACGGCCGATGTGCGACGTCACATATCGCAGCAGTCGCATAGAGTATGACGCAATGACTAATATCCGCGATGTGCGATTTGCGATTTGTGATCTCTAATCCACAATCTGCGATCTGCGATGATCCGATATCGCGGTATCACAATGCTGTAATACTAATCTGCGATCTGCGATGAAGCACGAAATCTTGCTCAGCACAACATTCAAAGGAAAGCTGTCCTTTAATCAGAGTTAGGTGCGCACATGTAAAAAGAAATTAATGATCATACGAATGACCGCTTTTCATTTTTCGAAGAGTCAGTTCACTTTGAATGTCATGATTATACACATGCAACATCTGAAGCTTTGATATCAAACTTTATTTTTCATTTATTCTTTTCCTTCACGCAACTATAAAACAGGAGATAAAATGGAGTAATTTTTCTTGTGCAGGAAACATCTAAGGAAAAGAGGAAAGCGTCGATGTTTAGAGGCCACAGAAGAGGCTTCTTTAGAAGCAGGAACCACATACGATAGGCCATCTGAAGCTCAAAGTTAAAGGCACACAAAAGAAGCATGACTACAAAGATACCTGAAGCTTGCACGACAGAAAAGCCCGGAATGAAGAGCAAAGACAGTTTCCAATCCAGAGAATTGCTCAGGAAGTAAAGTCTTCTGACTCATCAAGTCATTAACAAAGACAGAAAACCAAAATAGCAAAAGCAGGTCCAGTTCGAGAAAAATTCGAGTTATTACCAAGTATACATTCAGTCGGCGGGAGATCCTTTTAAAATATCTGATAGTTTATCGAAGAGGTGGTGCCGACCCTTGTTACTCCTATTTTTGTAACACGCACAAAGGGAAAGGCAACCAACCGACCCCTCTCGGTCGAATGCTGCACACTCACAACGCTAAAGGAGCAAAGACAGAAATAGTTCAAAGTTAGATTTAATTTTAGAAATAATTTTCTTTATCAGAGGGACGGTCATTTGAAAGCCGGATCCCAAATTTATGTAATCAAGTTAATTAGTTAGCAGTATTTAAACCCTTCTCATGCATTTAGAGAAGGTTCCGTAGATTTGTCAAAAACTTATCCTCAGAACATGCACTTCTGCACCCTCAGAGGAGGTTTTGATGAATAGATGGATCGGAATTTATCTTTACTTACATTTTTGATATCTGCTACTGATGTTGCACTTCTGTACTCTTAGTGGATGTTAAAACAAGGAGAGATAAATCATTGTTGCTTGAAGCTTGTGAGTGGAACCAGTCATAAATGGTACTTTTATCTCTTGACTATTTCTGCTTATGTTCTTTAAGTGATTTATAGTTTCAGTTGTTTATATGTCATTGTACGAATGTATGGGTTACCATTTGGCACTTTTGTACTGTGGAGCCGTATTTTTTGTATCTGACATATAAGTAACTTATTATGTGATATGCTACTCATAACTATTTTGC
The DNA here is from genome assembly GCA_000404065.3 of Pinus taeda. NCBI lineage: Eukaryota > Viridiplantae > Streptophyta > Pinopsida > Pinales > Pinaceae > Pinus > Pinus taeda. Next base: position 234,687 of record APFE031736757.1, read on the forward strand.
CTAACTTCTTATGCAAAATAGTTTATCTTTAATGATTTATGTTCTTATGATAGCTGAATGATCTTTATTACCATTTATTATTTGAAATCTTTTTAGATCGCATAATAGCAAGGAATACACCCCGGGTTAGTGTAGATTAGGTGTATTGTTTCTTATTAGGTTACAATAGCATAGTGTTAGTTTAAAGAGTCTAAATTAGATTTACTTTGAATTTTCATTAGGTTAGCATAGTTCAAGCTCTACACACACACACACACACCCAAGGTCAGGAAACTGGTCCCGTCGCACCCAGTCGGACCCGCTATACCAAACGGATAAGGAGCTGCCAACCAAGGTCCGGACCGGGTGGGTATCCCCCTTGTTGTCGACCCGATTTTCGGGGCTTCAACACTATGCTAGTGGGTGATGCAATGAAAATTTCATTTGATTTCTCTCCAAGTCCATAACAACCAAAAGTTTGATATGGTATGGCACTAAATGGGATTCCATTTGTTTTTGCATCTCCACCCTTATTTTATTGTTCCTTTCTCCAATGGACTTTCCAGTAGGCCAACTAGGCTCAACTATGGTTGTACTTCCTATTGAAATCAAAATTCCTACCTCTAAGGATGATGAGGCAACAACTTATAATGGGTCTCTGAAAGTCACTTGGAAGCTTGGTTGGTCTGGTTTTGTCTCTACCAACCTAGACTCAATTTCTTCTTTTTCTATCTCTTGGGTCTTGGGATTTTTGCTACTTTGTAGATCCTCCATTTCTACATCCCCTGTCTCATCAACGACCCTTTTCTACACATTGTCCTTTGTTGCTGGAGTCTTGAACTCCATCTTTGTGTTAATAGGCCATGCATCAAGGTTAGATTTCCATTGAAGCCCATGCCTATATTCATGCTCATAACTTGTTTATGCTTTCCCTTTTTTTTTGCAATGACCCCATGAGGATCATAATGCTACACCTCCCATATCAAAATTCATTTGTTTCAACAATCCCTCAACTACTAGGAAGGCTTGTCTAAAGCTAACAATAAAATACCCTATAGGCTTACCCAGCTTGAACATATATCCCTTTTTGGCAGGGATAAAGTGCACCTAGTCCACATTGAGACTATGTCTAATGAACTCGAGGGCGAATATTCTCATAAGTATGAATAGAGGCAAGCAGTATGGAGGAATTTCACATCCATAGACCCGAATCTCTATATAATCCTCAAACAAATACCACTCTCCCACCCTGGAATCCTTGGCCAGTTGAAGGATTTCTTTCTACTGAGGGATGATTCTTGGAGGGGACACATTATGTATAATTTTATAGGAAATGGCCATGTAAGAGGAAATGAACTATGAATAGCCATCATTCTCTAGTTTCATCCTAACAATAGCATCCAAAAATATACTTCTTCTATTTATTTGGGGCCACCAGACTGAGACCCAAGCATTCAAACTCCTCCACATCGGTGTACACAAATAGATAGAACAAAAAAGAATAATACTTGAAGTATGAGGTGGTGGAAAAATGGCATAAATCAAATTCTATGGACTCAACCAAGTAAGAAAGTATGTCAAATAGATGACCTGACTACATCATCTCCCTAAGAAACCATAGGTATGCTTTGTTGGTCATATTGGCATTTTCATCTCCAAAAAGGTGAGCAATCATAGACATGATAGGTTGCAAAAACTCAAAAAAGATAGTTATTGGGAAACTATCAGCAATGGGTAAGGACTGTAAGCTAGGGGCTAAGACCATTTGCAAAAAATATTTTTGTTTGGTAGCAAGAAGGGTGGTATAATTATAAACTAGAGTGGTTTCTGTGAACTATTGGGGTTCAGGGGAGCTTGGATAAATCAAAGACTTTTGGACTAGCTCTAGAGTCACCTCTAGGATTTTGGCTCTAATGGGGGAAACAAAAAAGTTATTCTCTTTTATATATTTTGTAGTTAACCAAGAAATGAACTAGGGGAAAGTGATGTATAGAAGGGGTGATCTGATAATACAAGCCTGAGTCGACTACACCGAGCGAGTCCTCTCCTCTATTATAGTGGCCATACTTGTCAAACCAGAGGTCTGACAGGTGGTAAGAACACAGGGGGTATGAAATTTGTGCCTCAGTGTCCATGAGAGGTTCGACATTGGAGGAGTTCTTGAGCTCCCAAGCTTTAGGATTCTTAGGGGTCGCTTTCTTCATGATTAATGAAATTTTTAGGTGGAGGGGATTGACAGGTTACCTGGTTGTCTTGACAACAACTAAAAATGATGTTGGAGGGGAGTTCTAGAGAAACTGAGTAATTAAATAGTGTTACAGAGTAGATGAATGGTGGGAGGAGTTTTGCACATGGAAATCGAAACAAAATTTTAAAAATTTGGAATGGAAGGGTTTTTATAGGAGGAGAGGGGGCAATTGTGTATCGACATAACTATCCAAGAGTCTGATTGAGGTAAAATTTATATTTTCATAAATATCTCGACAAGTTGAATGTAATGGTGGTAACTAATTTTGGTTTTCATGAAGTTGGAAAACAAGGGTTTTCATAATACCATATTCATAACAAAACTTAGAGTATGATTTTAAGTCATAGGTAACACCTTCCATAGCCTAAGAACATACAAGGGGGTGAGAGGGAGTGTTACAGAGTGGTATTTGATCATAGGTTTAGACATTGGGACTAGAGGGACATATATAAACCATACGAAACAAGGGTTCAACACTTGGGATGGATGGGCCTTGAAAGATAAATTTAGAAGTTTTGATGCATAGTGGTATTATCAGAGCTTAGGTTCAACATTAAATGTGAAGAGGCTCAAACACAAATGATTAAAATTTATTTTGAACATACAAATGTCATGGCTTCTAAGCATGATAATATGTTTACATGACTTTTCATTTTATGTAACTAACATGGGTTTTAGATGTGTGAATAACATCATATCAACATGCTTAGTCTTGGCATGCCAAGATAATGAATTATTAAGTTTATGCTAGATAAACGATAACTTTGTGTGTGTGTGTAACAACACATAAGAATACAAAGCTTGCATTAAGAAATAGAGGAATGGACAACAATGTGGTATAGCATGGCATGTACCAAATCCTTCCCGAGAAAGAAGAAGAAGGTTCCCCTAATGAAACTGATACCCTTATGAGCTTGAGAGTTTAAATTGAAGAGCTACATAGTAGAGAATGAAAGACACATTATAAAACAAGAAGAACATGCAAAACTAAAGAAAATGCTATTAAAACATCTATCATACATGCAAGAGTTATTACAACATGCACCAACCTATAGAGATATGGAAGAGTACCATGATGACAACATATGACAAATATTGGGAAGAATAAAAGTTATTGACATGTTTGGATTGTGGAGGAGAGCTCCTGATCCATGAATTCCCTTACAAACAACAAAAGAAGGATAACCCATGTAAACTCTAGACACATGAACCGATAACCAACAACACTAGAGGAAGTAACTGAAAGAGGAAGAGATATGAGGGAGTGGATCTATGAGTTCTCCCAAATATTGAAAAGTCCCCCTTGAACTATTTAGAAATATTTTTGGAACAATGAAAATTGTTATAGACCTTGGGAAAGACTGATTAAAGTTTTGTGCATGTTCTAGTACATTAAGTGATTTTGTTGAAGTAAATATAGAATGTCTGATGTGTTGTGAACCGAAATGTTTTGCAATTATTTGTTTCTTTTTGGCTACATGTATATGTTTTTTTGCCTTTGATCAAGGCCATGCCTTGTGTTGTTTTCCATGTGTTGTGGTTTTCCTTGGTTTTGACTTTTCTTTCGTTCTTCATTTGGTCTTGGTTTGGTTTTTCGGTGTGGGAAAGCAAAGGAAATAAGCTCATGGAGAAGAGTTGAACAAAATCCATCTACAAGTTCAAGACCTTGATGAAAATATTTGCATGCTATAAATTGCAATAGAGGGCAGATGAGGATAATAGATCAACGAAGGGGGCATATCTAAGTCCACATGAACAAAATGGACTGCAATGTGGCAGATATGAAAATGGTATAAGAAGGAAGTTCCCTTAACCTAAATTTTGCTTGGTTAATATATATTTTATATTTTATGAATATTTGAAAAATGAGAAAATAAGATAAAGGTATAATGATGCCATTCCATTTTAAAGGGAGGTTGTTGAGAACCATCATAGTAGAAAGATACATGATTCAATTTTTAAATGATTATGGCTATGTAAATGGTATGTAAATAAAAATTTTAAACTTGCCTTGTTTTGGGTAACAGGGTGAAGTTATTTAATGGATTCGATGTCACATGGAATATCCATTGGGTGTGTGTGAAAGAATGAATTCCTTGCTATCATCTACCATTATTAATGTGATTATGCTTGTGCTTATGATATTTTTCTGTGAATGGATGAAAACGATAGTGGCTAAAAGTTGACTCTAAAAATACCAGCATATGAATTGCATTGATTATGTGCATGTATGACACATGCTTTTCAAAATTAATATGGTAGTTTTGGGAGCATGGATGAAAACATGTTTAAATTGGATGCCTAATGTGAATGCATTTATGAACTTTCATTGAAACCTACAAACAACTGAATTAATGGAGTTTCAAATAATACGTGAAGTTGAGATAATTTCAGGGATCACTGAATATTGAAATAGTAGGTATGCTAAAAGCCAATGAGATTCCTTGAAAAGAACTCAACTAAGAATGTTTGTGATGAAAATCAAGTAAGTAAAGAAAGCGTCAAGAAAAGGTAAAAAGGTAAAGGCCAAGAATTTGGTAAGAATTTCTTCTAACAAAATTGATATCTTTTGGTTTCCAAATCCTTGAACGCTTTGCATGGATGCCCAAGAAGGGGTATGGTTAAGGAAATAATCCTTCACCGTGAAAATATTTCATTAACTTTTGCAAGGCATGCAAAACCAATGTAAAAACTAATTACTTGCGAATTTAAAGATATGCCTCTTAGTTTTGGTTGTTTGGGTTTCTAGAATAAATGTTTGATTTCATTATGAAATGATTAGCATGAATGTGATGCACATGTACAATGCAATGATTTAATTCAATTGGAGTGATAGAACTATTACGAGTGTAATAATTTTGTGTTCACTTTATGATGTTGTGAATTTTTGCAATAAAGAGATTGTATGCATAAACACTAACAATTGTTTGGATGATTGAAAGTTCATATGTTGGGTAGAGTGATGGAATGGGGTGTGAGATAGAAGCCATCATGATAAAATAAAACCTCTTGCAAGCGATCCCAACAACATGACTAAAAGTATTATTCATATGAGATTAGGCTTTTAAATGAAACAAAGTTGGGTAATGGAAATTTCTGCTTTGATTATTTATTATTATATCTCATGGAAATTAAATCACGTGACACGTGAAAAAATGGAGCATGGGGCTCAAGAAGAAAAATGTTGTGGGGACATGGCAACCCTGTGCCACTTCTTTTACCTCATGGGAGTGAGTAATAACTAATACATCGACTATAAGACTCCATGAGTAGTGCAATGGAGCACACCAGATAATCAATTGGTGATAAGACTCCATGCACATGACATTAGAGCATGCCATACTAACACTTGGCTTCAAGACTGAATGATTACCCCATGAAGGACAACCCTTGGATAGGTAGACTTCCCGTAGTGGGGGTTTCTTAGGCTTGGATGAGAGATTAGCTAATGAGAGAAAAAAATATGTCCCATGCTCACTGAGATGTAAGCACAATGATGGCTATCTAATAAATATGGATATTTTTCAGTAAAGAAGGAGCTTGTTTGGTAAATACGAAGCTTTCTTGGTAAAGGAAAATTTGGACTCATTACATATGAGGATGAAGGAAGAAAAGAGAAACCATAGGGATAAGTATTAGCTTAAATAATGTATTGATGAATGTGTGGTTTAATTCGATTTAAAATTTGTATGGTTATTCCCATAAGAATTGTGTGCTTATGATATAAGAGAGTTGTTGAACTATCCAACATAGATATATGATGCTAATCAAAATAAATATTAGAGTTGTATCAACATGGTAATATTATAATGACACAGTGGAAGCACACTAAGGATGAAGACCTTAGGGACTAGGACATTGTAGCGAAACTAGAACCTTATGATATGCATTGATCACCATGAGGTATGTTGTAACAAATATGTTGTTTTATTAGAGAAATATATATGGATTCCTTAGTTATGAGACTCCATTAAAACTCTTCTTATACAAGTAAGCATTTCCAAGGAATGGATCACTCAAGGGATTAGGGAGACAAAGAAAAGGATTCCTAAACTTGGAAGTTGTGTGACTACAATGAAGAGGAAACCTAAGTAAATTAGTTTTCAAGGAGTCACATACTCACTGGGATAATAAATGCATTGGGTGTGTTCAAGGAAGCAATGACCTGAGTTTGTTCCTTGTGGAAGCCTTGAAGAAAATGGATGACATAGTTGGATGAGAAAATTCAGGACATAGAAAATGGTGTTGATGTAAAGAGCTATAGTGCAAAGCTGGGTTATTTTTGTTCTTTTTTATAGAACACCAAGGCCGATGTTCCTTTAATGGGGTGGGGTTTCTAACATACCCTATTCTACTTCTAATTTTCTAATTATACTTGTGAATATAATACTAGGATATGGGAAAAAATTGGCTGGTGTTATCACCAAAAAATTGATCATCTAGCCTAATTTACTAGATCGATCGAACTACACCATGTAAAGCCAATTTTACCATAGTAAAATTGCTTTCACTGTGAGAAATTACCTAATAAACCACCTTTATTAAGTAATTTATAGTTAAACCCATGAAGAATAATGAAATAAAACACTATTTATTTGATTTTCTTCTAGGAATAATTAATTAAACCATTGTTTTATTATTATTTCTTGTTAAATTTGACTCAATCATGAAAAATAAACAGATAAATCATTATTTATCTTATTTTTCTCTAAGAATAACTAATTAATCATTAATTAATTCTTTATTTGGTTAAGTTTGACTAAATCCCCTTAAGGAATAATTAAATAAATCATTAATTGTTATCATTCCTTAACTAATTCCTTGAGATGATAAATAAATCATTTATTTATTTATTATTTCTAAATAAAAATTTAAATACCTTTTCCCTCCTAAACAAATATAATAAAATATTTCAAGTGGTAATTCCAAGATTGGGATCAATAATATTTTATTATTGCTCATTATTCGAGGATAACTCAATATTTTGTTATAAATAGGAGGGTTTTCCATTCATTATTTACAATGAAAATAATCAGCCACAATAACCACCACCCTCTCAGGGTCAGGCATTTGCGTAGCAGAGTGATACCAATCCCTAGAATTCGAAGAAAAATAATAAGGGGAAGGGTAACAAGGGTAACTAGGGTAACCAAGGTAACCAACCTAGTGAATCCCAGGGGAACCAACCTAACACCAACAACCAACAATAGGGCGGCCAATCCAAGAAAAACAGGGTTATTCGTATGAATAAGCCTTGTGCATGTTGTGGTGCACAAGGCCACTATACACATGAATTTGCCCTTTTACCACAGATGTGCCAACTATGGGAAGCTCAAGCAACTTTTAGAGGTCAATAATCACCTTAGAATCCTATGCCACCTCAACCGGCCATGCTCACAAATCCTTTCCCTCAGTAAGTATTTGTTGCTGCTCAACCCCAGCCAGGTCAAGCATCCCACCTCCCCCAACCTTCTCGTCCTGGTGACTGCCAGATCCTGATGATGAACTCTTATGAGGTTAACCCCTCCAATATCAACCTACAAACTCAGTCATGCCAATATTACGAGCCCTCCACTTTGTCAGCTGCCGAGTCCAAAACCAAAGTGTCTATTGAGCCTCTTACAACACCAAATGGTCCTTTACAGATCCCTCAACCCAAAGTTGAGGCCATTCCTAAGATCAAAAAGGGACCATTATGCCATAATACAGCTTAACAGAGCTACCCATACATATAGTATAGTGGACGACTTAGCGCAATCACCTACCACCATGTTGACACTGGAAGTACTCCAATCATGCCCTTCCCAAAAGAAGGCTCTACTAACTACCTAGGGTATAGTGGATCCTTACGACGATCGCTTGATTATCTTCCTAGTTGATAAATCAGAGCACCCCACATTACCTTCATTTGTTGCTTTCCAGATACCAGTTAGAGTCTGTAATGCCATCATCTCGAGATGCATTATTGATGAAGGCACATCCACCTATGTCATGTTCACTGTGTTTGGAAACAACTCAAGTCACCTGAGTTGTCCCTCTCCACCATCACCTTGCGTGAGTGGGATGGACACTCCTCCTAACCCCTTGGCATGTACCGCAATTTTCCAGTGACCCTTGCGGACAAGACTGTCCATGTCGATATATTCCCCTTTGGATTACAAAATCCTCTTAGGTTGTAGTTACACATATTCCATGTCATTTGTCATGTCTACGGTGTCCCGCAAGATGTTCTTCCCCTATGAAGGGAAAATCGTCACCACTTACTACAAGCTGACATCTGTGACCTCCCCCAAATCCATCATCTCGTCGGTGTTTGATAAACAGTCATCAGCTCCTTATACCAGTGTCTCACACGGAGTCTATATATATTCCTCATTATTGTAGGTTTTAACCCCATACAGAAATTACCTACATACGATTTCTAAAACAAAGAAAATAAACATGCGAGAGCATAACACATAAAACACATATACACAGAGATTTCCCACTGGATCCCAAAACCGGACTACTAGCTTGATTTTTTTCATTATGTTCCTTTAAATGTTACCATACATATTTATACATGCCGAAGCATCCAATACCATGGACCAAAAAACCATAGGCAGGTTTGCCCAACCTAATATAGGGTCCAAAAAAAAATTTCCTGGGGCGCTGCCCCGGACCTCGTAGAGGGGGGCTACCCACCCCCCTCAAACCCCTCGGACAGGGGGGGCTACCACCCCCCTTGTGACCCCCCCGCTGCGCAATCGGAACAACGAAGGGGGGGGGGCTCCGCCCCCCCTCTAACCCCCCAGTTCACTACGTCAGTTAGTCGTGGAAAGAATATAACACAACCCATCAATCTCCCACTTGTTGTTTTCTTTCCACAGGAGGCCACAGGAGAGCTAAGTCATTTTTTCAGCCCTAAAACACCCATTGTTTCTCTACACCAAGAGAACTTCTCAGAGCTCACAGATTTTGTCAATGCATCTGTAGTATTCTTCAAAGTGTCTACCTTTACTAGCAACACCTTTTTGTCTTCTATCATATCCCTCACAAAGTGATACTGAACATCAATGTGCTTTGTCTTTGAATGATAAGCAGGGTTCTTTGCGAAGAAAATTGCACTTTGGCTGTCACAGTCTATCCTTATAGCTCCCTGTACTAACCCCATATTTGAACACAATCTCTGCTACCAAACTGCTTCCTTGCTTGCATGAGTGGCTGCCATGTATTCTGCCTCTGTAGTTGATAGTGCCACTACAAACTGTTTCTTACTCATCCAATTGACTGCACCTCCAAATAGGTTAAACACATACCCACTTGTAGATCTTCTCTGATCTAGATCTCCAGCCCATTCTGCATCAACAAAGCCATGAATATCCAACACTTTGTCCAATCCTGGTCTTCCTTGGTAGCAC
>APFE031736757.1:247814-262571 GCA_000404065.3 Pinus taeda
CGGACAGGGGGGGCTGCCCCCCCCCCTGTGACCCCCCCACTGTGCAATCAACACAATGAAGGGGGGGCTCCACCCCCCCTCTAACCCCTTGGTTCACTATGTAGGTTAGTCGTGGAAAGAATATAACACAACCCAACAATTATTAGGTGCCTTCCCTGGTCCTCCCCCTCCCATTTCTGAACCTACTTCCATGAGTGTTTGCATGTTACAAGCATCACTGGCCACCCTTAAGCAGTCTAGTAAACCTGATCAACAACCAACTCCCCAACATCCTATTGTTGGTCTTCCAGCTGAACCCTATGGACCCACTCCCCTAGGACCTCCTCCATTTGTGAGTGTCTCTCCTATGTTCCTTCCAAGAGCTGTTCCTCCAGGTCTTAACCATCCAGGAGCTATTATGTCTGGACATTATCCTATTGTCCATATACCGTTCTTATTCCCCCCTTCGAGAATTTTTTCTATACCTGTCATGGCTTCCCTGGTCCTTCCTAACATGAATCTCGGGATCCCAGTATGGTACATCGATCCTCCTGCAAAAATTCCTCCTGGTTAGCCATGACCATATCATGCTTTGACCTTGGTTAAACCGGTCCCCATGACCCCTGTTGCCGCTTCAGTACCATCAAAACCTCAACATGAACTAACTCCTATTGCGAAAGCATGTGGCTAGTGGGGAAATCCAAAAAGAAAGGTTCAAAGGACAAGGCTCCCGTAGCTCCTCTAGCCCCTAAGTCCCCAAAGTCGTGCACTTTGTGTGAAGTTGTTGGGCATGCCACCAATAATTGTTTTGAACTCCCTCAACTAAAACCTTTGGTTCAGGAAGTGTTCCCTGAGTTGAATATTCCAGAAGTCCATGTTGACATATCGGTACCACCTAAGAAACTCAAAATGCTTCGCACAAACCATCCTTGTGCGCTTTGTGATCTTCATGGTCACTATTCCCATTGTTTCCCTTGCCTCGATGAATTTCACGATTGACTTGGGGTGATTCGTGAATATGAGGCCACTCGTAGTAGAGCTGCTACTTCTTTACCTATGGATTCTGGTACCACCAGTGAACCAAAACAGGGAAACTACGACCCCTCTATTGTGATCCCCTCCCCCGATGTTGAGATGACGGATAACACAGGTCCCATTATTTACCTGTCATCATCCTTGATTTCCTGGCTGACAAACCTTCCTGAGGTTGCTGCATGCATTTCTATCGAACCTTTTTTGACAGAATCTGAGGTCTCAACATCAGTAGACCCTCCGTCTACCAGCTCGTCGTCTGCCATCCAAGACGATGTGTATGTGTACCTTACTCTTAGGTTGATGCACTAGGTAATTATGCCGCATCCTGTTGTCAGACTTCCTCCTATCCACCCATTTCCCAGCTTCATGAGGACACTATGGAAGCTATGTCTACCCTTGATTACCCCTACACATGAGTAAGGGGGCATTCCTTCATGAGGATTTCGAAGGCCATCTCCTTCCTAGTTCTCCCAATGCACTCTACCTATAGAAATGTTGCTCACAACACATCCCTTTGATTTGTGTGTCTTTATTTGTGCCCTATAGTTAGGTAGATTTCATCATCTCATCTGTTGTCTTTTGCACCTTTTAGATGGATCCATCATCGACACCGTATATCGGCCATGTTGATGGTGTGAGTCGCTTCTCCTGGAATCTAGCCTTGGTAATGTTACACAAAATTTTGTCACTGTCCCTGTACTCCCCGTCCCACAATCCTGGTGGACCTCTATAGTGAACCCTTCATGCTTTCCCATCATGACAAAACTCCCATTATGTCCCTCTTCATGAAGATAAACAATTCCCTTTTGCATCATTTCCTAAGTATCTTCCTTTTACCCCAGTTTACATGACCGACGCTAATGACCCATTCCCTCCTTGCACCGATTTGCAGAGTTTGAAACCGGACTTAGGGCCGTATGGTGCAACTAAGCCTTTTTTCATTCACGCCAATCCTCTTTTGGCAAGTTTTCTAAATATGGAGTTGAAGCTTCCAGGTCTAGAAGCTTTGTAACAGAAGTCTGGTAAATGGTTAGGCTGGATAGAGCTGAGGAAGTCAAATTGGGCTCCTTTCCCATATTAAGATGGAACAAACCCAAGAGATAAGGCCTCTTCCATGATAAGAGGAACCATCTCCCCTCCATCCAAGCTATATAAACCCCTCCTTTTACAAGCTAAACTAGTTTCAGTCTTAGTATTTTTGGAGCTTGAATAACCAACAAGATATCATAGCTTATAGCCTTCTAGTTTATGTTCATGGAGGGAGAATAATGTGTTCAGTTTGGTTTGAGACTAAAGGCAAGAAGCCTTAACTTCCATTGTTGGGGCTATCCATGAGATGCTAGCAGAGGTGTGGGAACCTAGATACATTGGAGGTTACCAACAACATCAAGGCTTTGGTTGTAATGTCTTTATGAACTTATATGAATACAACTATTGATTTAATTCCTACATTGAGTGTTATCTTTCATTTAATGGTTTAATATTCCTTGACCTTTTAAGTAGGCTGAGTGCAATTTGTATGCTATCACATTTTTTGTTTTTTGTTTGTGTGCTTGTTTTAGGTATTCGAAGGAAGGAAATGAAAGATCGCTGGAGTAAGGAAGCAAGATCATCTCCAAGACGAATAACGTTTTAAGAGGTAGGCCCTCTTATTTGATTCTAGCTTAAGGAAGTTTTCCAGAGATTGTTTGTTTGTGGGTAGACCCGCTCTCTCAGGCTAGAGGAGTTGTCTTTGTCCGCATCAATAATTTACTTGCACCACAATTTGGCGACTCCACTAGGGTGCCAATCCTCCTGTTTGATTGATTGTCATTTCATGGTTTTGTGTGAACTTTTCTAGTATCACCTTTTCCCTTTAGTTTTTTGTACTCTACCTAGTTTACTGCTTTGAGTCTAAAATTTATAGTGGCAGGTCTGGTTTTAGCCTTTGAAAATTTTTATTTTTTCCTTGAAATCCTCAATCATCGCATTTATTTTTCTGATAGTCGCGCCAATCAACACAAGCTTCTCTAAAACATCATGCCGACCCCCTTGTGGCACTTGTTGTCAGTTAGGCAGTCATGCTGATTCCTGTAGGTGAAGATTAGGGTTTCCCCTAGATCATAACCAATGTGTCTTGCCCTCTTTATTTCTGCATCTTAGTGTTAGAAAATTATATATTACAAAGTAATGGAACACATAGAATATTGCATAAATATAAACAAAGAAAACACATAAAACCAGAGAGACACAGATATACGTGGTTCACCCAATTTGGGCTATGTCCACCCCGAATAGCCAATCCTTCCTTTCTATTATCCAGCAAAATGAAGAGACACAACCTACAATAGATCCGCTGTAATATTCTCTGTTTTCTCTCACAGTCTCACCTCTCTATTTCTCGCTCGGAGAATACACATCTATTACACAGCCTCAATACAATGCCATCATATAAAGAGAGGGGTTGCCTTCTAAGGCAAAAAACCCTAAACTAAACATAAGTTCTACCGTCAGATCATTTGTCTAATGAATGGCCTAGATTGACTAGAAATTACTATACTCTTACAAGGCAATTTTACATCTGTTTTTAGCTTCGGGGGCACTGCCCCCGAAACCCCCGCCGAGGGACCGCTGGCCTTCAGACCCCCCAGCTGGGGGGGATCGGCCCCTCTGAACCCCCATGGGGGGGACAAGTCCGCCCCGCACCCCCCCGTGTGCAGGGGTGTACAAACTTCCTAGAGTATACATCCGGCTGAAACAAAGACCTATAAATAATCATGCTCCACACCCAACAATCTCCCACTTGGAGAATGATTGTAGCAACTCCATCGCTGCTTCATTTGCTGGACAATGACTCCTCTTTGGACCTAGCTGTTTCTCATCTTCATTGTCATCTTTGAAGACCAATTGAAACTGAGTATATTCTCAGTTTCTCCTTGGTTACAACTTTTGTTAGCATATCTGTAGGATTATGGATAGTGTGTATCTTTTCCAGCTTCAACTCTCCATCTTCCAACACTGATCATATGAAATGGTACTTGAGTTGTATGTGTTTAGTCCTCGAATGAAATGCTAAGTTCTTTGCAAGATGAATGGCACTTTGGCTATCACTGTATAACGTGCCTTTATCATGCTCCTTACCCAATTCACCCATAAACCTTTGTAACCAGATCATTTCTTTACTAGCCTCTGTAGCAGCAACATACTCTGCTTTTGTTGTTGAAAGTGCAACAACACTTTGGATTTTTGAAACCCAACTGGCAGCTGTTCCACCTACAGTAAATAAATATCCTGTAGTGCTTCTCCTGTTATCTCTGTCACCTGCCATATTTGCATCAACATATCCCTATAGAGAAATGTTTGAATCACCAAAGCATAATGCTTGATTTGTGGTACATTTCAAATATCTAAGAATCCATTTCATTGCCATCCAATGTTCCTTTCCTGGATTGTTCACGTACCTGCTTACAACTCCCACTGCATGTGCAATATTAGGCATTGTGCAGACCATTATATACATTAAGCTTCCAACTGTTGATGCATATGGAATTTTAGACATATAATCCATGTCTTCTTGAGTCTTTGGGCACATTTCCTTACTAGGTTTGAAATGGCTAGCAAAAGTTGTACTAACTGGTTTTGCATTGTGCATATGAAATCTTTTCAACACCTTTTGTATGTACTCATTCTGAGACAATGCTAATTTGCGATTTTTCCTGTCTCTAGCTATTCTCATACCAAGGATTTGTTTTGCAGCTCTCAAATACTTCATTGCAAATGAATTTGCCAATTTTCTTTTGAGCACATTTATTTCTTGCATGTTAGACCCTGCAATAAGCATGTCATCCACATACAATAACAATATAATATAGCTCCCATAATTTTTCTTTTTCAGATAAACACAATGATCAGAGTGACATCTAGTATAACCTTGTTCAGACATAAACTTGTCAAATTTTAGATACCACTGCTTTGGAGCCTGTTTTAAGCCATACAAGCTCTTCTTCAACCTGCACACTAGTTTCTCCTTCCCTTTCACCTCATATCCTTGTGGCTTCTGCATATATATCTCTTCCTCCAAATCCCCATGGAGAAAGGTTGTCTTTACATCTAACTGCTCGAGATGCAAATCATCAACTACTACTAGACTTAAAATAGTTCCGATTGAAGTCATTTTAACAACAGGAGAAAATATTTCATCAAAATCAATACCTTTCTTCTGTGCAAACCGCTTCACCACAAGTCTAGCCTTGTACCTCTATTTTCCTTCATCTTCTTCCTATAGCCTGTAAACCCATTTATTCTGCAATGTAGTTTTTCCTGCAGGCAACCTGACTAAGTCCCAAGTCTGGTTATGCATTAAGGAGTCCATCTCTTCTTCCATGGCTAACTCCTACTTCTTCCTGCTTTCAACCTACATTGCTTCCTCATAACATTCAGGTTCACCAGAATTAGTCAACAATAAATAATATAATGAAGGAGAGTATCGTTTAGGGGGTGTTAGAGTCGGTCTAGTAGCCCTCCACCAGAGATCAAAGCTCTTTGCATTTCATAATTAGGTGTCCCATCAGTGTGATCATGTTGCATTCCGTTAGGCATGCCATAACTCTGCTGGAGGAGTTTGTGTCTTTTATTCCCCTCCTGTTTGGCACTGCTGGTTTAGGTTTGTTTGAGTGAATGAAATCTTCAAAGGGTCATTTATCTTGTTTTAAATTTCGAGGCCTTAGGTCTAGGGTTGAGTCAATTTTTGTCTTGAGAGGTCATAAAGGACCAGCAGGCCAGAGGGATGTCCTTCATAAAGCATCATTTCAATAATTCTCATCATTGTACAGTTAAATTTTCACCTTGTTTTCAAAACTCTGTTTTTGAGAAACAAAGGTCATTATCTCATTTTTGTAAAACTTTGTCAAAATTTCAAGTTCTTCAAATGTTGAAGTGCAGCCTTGGTCTCCTTTGCCAAAGCATATCAGATCTATCCCTGCAAAAATTATCATAAGAAATCATTATTTCAACCAATTTGTTTTAAAGGGAAACCAAAAAGTCAGAGCTTATTAATTTGAAAAAGTGTCAACATCCAAACATTAGAAAGTGGGTTTTGGCCAAGTAAAAATCAAAAGGGAGTCTATATAAAGGCATCTCTCCTCATAACCAACCCATTTACATCTCAAGAGCAAAGTGCATCCATGCTAGGACGATTTTACAAGTTATTGAGCAAATCGGGCTAGTTCCAGGGGCGCTACGCATCAACACAGTTTTCCCAGTGCAAAATTACTCATGCGCTATGCACTAGGGGCACGCTACGCGTTGGGCAAGGCGCGCTACGCGTTGGGAATTCTGCCCAGAAATTCGCCAGCAAGTTTTCAAATCCTTTTCTAACTCAAGCAAACTACAACATTTTGAAAAAGGAAAAAGTCAAACAGCAGACAATTGTGTGCACAGTTAGCATATACATTCCAGCCATCTTGTCTTCAAACAATATGTCAGAAACCGAGTCAGCTTATGAGCAGGGTTATGACAGTGATTTGACACCGGAAATAGATGTGCCAAGGAGGTATCACAAAGGTGGGAAAGGTGGTTGGCATGTCAGGGAGAGGCCCACCTCTTTGGCTCATTTGCAAGCTTGTCCACTTGCAGTGACCTGTTTTCGGTACCTATCATGTTTTGAGTATTGTGAGACGATCTCACAAATTCAACATCACAGAGAATCAATCCGCTTGTTTGTCCTACATTTGCACAATGGTCATGTGAACCTTGCAGGAGTGGACTTCACACTATCACCCGAGATTGTTGCTCAAGCAACTGGGATACCAAATGTTGGAGAGGAGTGGAACAAGCTCCAGTAGTTAGACAGATTTCATTATGAGCCATATATCAAACCTGGATGTATGAGACACCTAATTGTTGTTTTTCCCTTCAGATTCCTAAGGGATGAGTATGCACCCTTGATGAGGCTCATTATTCGCTATTTCACTTGTGAGGGTAGATTTTCATGTCTATATTCGTACCATATCCATTTGTTGATGCATTTCACACGGGTACGAATGATGAACAATCCATTTTTCATGTGCAGAAATATAGAGAGGATGGTTCCCTTGGTACAAAGGAAGAGCCCAGCACAACAACACAAGAGCATTTATCATTATGCACTGATCAAGATCATAGTGATGCATCAGTTGGCACAACAGGGTATTCCATGGGAGGATTTCATTTCTCGCGACTTCTTCACGGTGCCACACCCACCTCCTGAGATTGTCCATGATGAGGGAGGGCCTTCACATCAGTTTGACATTCATGAGCTCGAGCATGTTGATGCCCCCGTATATGTGACATATCAGAAAGACCACAGGGCCATATTTGCAGCCGCACGATGAGTATTATCTCCACCCGGGGTGGAAGGGGTCTCGTTGACACCATCAGCAGAGCGAGTATTATCTCCACATCATGTGGAAGGGGTCTCGCTTCCATCTATAGCACAGGTACAGAGTCAGGACAGGGGCAAGAGACCCATGGTTGACGAGGGCCCTTCAGGAGGTCAGGACACAGATATCATTGATATTGATGCTAGCTCTCCTACCTCAGAGCTCAAGGAGATCATCCAAGAGCAAAGGGCCGAGAATGAGTCGCTGCACAAGAAGTTGCAGATGGAAAAATGGGTGATCAACTACTTAGATCAGCGCAACAAACAGTTGGAAGATGAGCATGAACTTTATGAGCAACGGAAGATTCGTGAAGACCGGGAATTGGCCCGTAGGAGACCCGGTGATTTGACACCTATCGATCGGGAATCAATGCTCATTCGGGTGAACACTCACTTGGAAAAGTTGTTGGCAAAAGCCAATAGAGACAAAGATTTGCTTCGACACATGAAAAATCATTATTGGGCCCGCATGCATGTGTGCAAAGCAAAAATGAAGATACTTAAAGGACGATTGGCCAAGGCACTAAAACGGAGGAAAAGGCCCGATCCACTCCAAATTTTGGCCGAAGCCTACTTGAAGGAGAATGGAACTCAATGATACATCCTTAGCTCAAAATTCAGAGAATTTGGAGCAATTTTGGTCAATTTTGATTTTTTTTTTGTTTGTCAAAAACAGGTTTTTACCATCAACGCGTAGTGCGCTGCGTGCTACCCTGAAGATGGGGAGGTCCATTTTACAAAAGGTCAACATTTTTGGATTTTCCATGACAAAATACACCTGCTTAGCCACTGCCAAGAAATTGCATCAGGTTTTAAGACCCCAAAAGGTCAAAAAAACATACAAAAAATGACCTTCTGCAACTTTTTGGACACACAGGAAGTAGTCTTGGAAGATTGCATTTTTGGAGGAGAAAATGAGCACCAAATTGAGAAATTCCACTTGGGTTAGAAAGTAGACATCTAGCCCTTTCCAACAAGCCCACTTGTGCCTCATTTGGATGCATGGAAGTGCCCTAAAAGTGGGCCCAAAGGTGCGCTACCCGTAGAGAAATGGCGCGCTACGCATCAGGGAAAATTGCCAGTTTTTCACCTACAACTCAGGAAAACGTAGCATTTGGCTAGTTTTGACTTTTGGAGGGATTTTTCATCCTCCTTGATGTAATTAATGTAATTTTATGTTGAAATGAAACTTATTTATCTCTTCTAGAAGATTCATTCATGAAAAGGCAAAACATTTAATGAATGAATTGGTTTCCTAGCTTATAGAGGCAAGTTGTTTTGACTGCCTAGACTCTAGTGCTTTGTTTAGAATTGGTTGAAACAGCTCCTAAAATGATAAGCTCGACCCCTAGAGGCAAGGAAATGTGTTAGCTTGCCTATATTATGTATCTTCTTAGTCATTTTGATGGTTGAACTCTTGGGATAGTTTTGAGACTATATTGTACATATTTTACTAGCATTTTTGGCAAAGGAAAGACCAGGGTTTTGCATCACTATTTGGGATCCATGTGGCTTTATGTCTTGATGGTGTGTTTCTCTCAGTACTTGTAAGTTGTGTATGTGCATCATTATCTCTATTGAATCTTCTCTTATTAAGCAAATGAAGTTTTAAGGTAGAATCCATGAAATTGTTATGCTCTGCCTTTAAATTTGTTTAATATTCTATGTTTTCTTCAGTTTAAGGAGAATCCTTGATACCCCTTGCTCTCCTTAGCCTCTCACCGGTCTGATCTATCCATATCACCTACTTTAAGGCATCAAAACAATTGCCTATCTTGCCCCAAGTGGACCTCTGCAAAAACTGTGCCTCATCCCCGTACCCAAAATTGCCTTTCCCTTGATTTCAACAAAATCATAAAAAAGAAATCCTAAACTCTTTGTACTTAATACCTAGCCTAAAATAATTCATCAATTCGGTCATCTCGAGCCTTTTCGATTATCTTTTGCCGAGTTTGACCCGGAGAGAGCCCTCTCTTGTCCTCGTAGGGCTAGCTACGAGGCTGAGCGTGGTTTGATGTGGCCTTGAGTCTTGCCTTATTTCAGCCTAAGGCAGATTTGAGCGCTAACATAGTGGCGACCATACTGGGGAAGAACTGGTTTCTTGTTAGTGTTATTTGATTTATAGCTACAGACGGAGTCTGAAGTCACACCAGGTAGCTTTCAAACTGCACATTTCTCTGCGAGTGCATAATAGATAAACGCTACTTCAGTCGATCTCCGGTCTAGCTTGTAATCGTAACACTTAACTTATAAATTGACCCAGTACATGTATCAAGTTGAGATTTGATTGTTGATGGTGAACAACGGTCAGACATCATAAGGCAGAAATCATTCACCTGGTGACTCCATTCACTGAACAATCCAGAAATCGATGCTTCATGGTGACTTCGCTGCAGGGAGATCAGTAACTGTGAGATTCTCAAGATGGACCGAATCATGAGAAGATACGCTCCCATGAGCCAAGATCACATTCCAGGTTTTTCGAATAAGATGCCCAAGGTAGATTGGTCAAGGAATCTGCCTACGTTTAATGATGATGGTAAGAAAGATGCTGCTTTAAATCTGGTTAGATTTCACATGCATATTCGCAAGTTGAAGGTGGATTTTCCTGAAGATTGCTTGATGAAGATATTCCTAGCCACACTGGAAGGTGAAGCCCAATCTTGGTATGAAAATTTTCCGCTGGCCTGTATTTACTGTTTAAAGGATTTTCATGCTCTTTTCATTGAAAGATATCAAGTATCTTACCCATCATTAAAATTAGTTCATGATTGTTGCAAACATGCTTCTACTTTTATTGAAAGCCTTGAGAAATATTATGAAGATGATAATTTCATGGATGATGAGATCATGGAAGCCCTATATGAAAATCCATTTCAGCAACATAGAGACGATCAGGAAAATTTGTAGCAGAATCAAGATCAGCAGGTTGAAGATGGCCACATGGCTGAAAATGATGAAAGAGAGAATGTTCTTTCAGATCTGCCCATAGAAGAAGACAACATGCCGAGAACTCAAGTTTCATTTGCAGATTTTGATAATGACCAGTCAGCTGTTTTAGATCTACATTCAGATTGTGATGACCAAGCATATCTTATGTTGAAGCCCATCAAAGAGAACTTAGCTGTTGAAGACATCTGGAATGTAGAAGACACAATAATGGATCCAAATGTTCTCAGTCATACTGTCAGTCCATCATTAGAACAAAGCCTTCATGAGGAGGTAATCTCGTCATTTCATGGACAACAAGGTGGGATCTTTGTTCAGGTAAGTGAGAAATCTTCATTTGATAACTCAGTGGTAAATCATAATTTGATTTCCATGTCATATGAAGACAATTACTGCTTGAGCAAAAGAAAACAAAAAGCATCATCTCCTTTGTCTGAAGATGAAATAGATCAACTCTTGAAAGGTCATGTTTCAATCGAAGCTACAACAGATTTGCAGTGCACACATAGTCAGGAAAGTGTTGGTGAAACTTCTTCCTCTTTTGAAAGTGATGACGGTCTTGTAATCAATTTTATAGATCAGCAAACAGATAATATTTTCTTTCGCAAAAATGATAAGGCTGTCATGTTTGATAATCTTGAAGATTGTTTTTTGTTTAAGAATGACCTAGATCATGAAGATGAGGAGTATGAGCTTGAGAGAGACAATATGCCAGGATTTCTCATGGTCAAGGAACCTACATCTAACACTCAGATGGCAGAAGCACATACTTCTCTGTGCATTCCTATCCCTCAGAAATCAATTGTTCTTTCAGATCAGAATGAAGGGAGTACTTGTACTTTTGCTGCTAGATCTCAAGATAACATAGTGCTTCAGGATTATCAAGATCCCTTCGACATCCTTTTGCAAGCACTAGAGAAGATAAACGTTGCCTGGTTCGTTATCATAAGCCTTGGTTTCAGTGGTTATTGTGAGTTGCCTACATGTACATCGTTCCGCCTGCTCGAGAAAAGTGAGAGCAGAAATTTGGTATGTAGCCATCTATTGGATTGGTTACATTGGAAATCTCATTACACATGATTGTACATATTTCATTAGTCTACAGGTGGTTGTCATCATGATTCCAAATCTTGATGGATTGCTACCTTTTTTCCAAAAGATTTGTAAAGTCTTGTTTTAAGTCAGTCATGAGTCATTTGTGTTTGGTCTGTTGAGTCAGTTTTTTTTCAAGTTATTTCAGTTTGCCATTGAGTCGGTTTGAGTTAAGTTTCATTCAATAAATGTGTCAAAGGTTTTGTTTTATTCCCCTCCTATTTGGCACTGCTGGTTTAGGTTTGTTTGAGTGAATAAAATCTTCAAAGGGTCATTTATCTTGTTTTAAATTTCGAGGTCTTAGGTCTAGGGTTGTGTCAATTTTTGTCTTGAGAGGTCATAAAGGACCAGCAGGCCAGAGGGATGTCCTTCATAAAGCATCATTTCAATAATTCTCATCATTGTACAGTTAAATTTTCACCTTGTTTTCAAAACTCTGTTTTTGAGAAACAAAGGTCATTATCTCATTTTTGTTAAACTTTGTCAAAATTTCAAGTTCTTCAAATGTTGAAGTGTAGCCTTGGTCTCCTTTGCCAAAGCATATTAGAGCTATCCCTACAAAAATTATCAGAAGAAATCATTATTTCAACCAATTTGTTTTAAAGGGAAACGAAAAAGTCAGAGCTTATTAATTTGAAAAAGTGTCAACATCCAAACATTAGAAAGTGGGTTTTGGTCAAGTAAAAATCAAAAGGGAGTCTATATAGAGGCATCTCTCCTCATAACCAACCCATTTACATCTCAAGAGCAAAGTGCATCCATGCTAGGGCGATTTAACAAGTTATTGAGCAAATCGGGCTAGTTCCAGGGGCACGCTACGCATCAGCTGAGGCGCGCTATGCACCTAGGGGGCGCTACGCATCAACACAGTTTTCCCAGTGCAAAATTACTCATGCGCTACGCACCAGGGGCGCGCTACGCGTTGGGAATTCTGCCCAGAAATTCACCAGCAAGTTTTCAAATCCTTTTCTAACTCAAGCAAACTACAACATTTTGAAAAAGGAAAAAGTCAAACAGCAGACAACTGTGTGCACAGTCAGCATATATATTCCAGCCATCTTGTCTTCAAACAATATGTCAGAAACCGAGTCAGCTTATGAGCAGGGTTATGACAGTGATTCTACACTGGAAATAGATGTGCCAAGGAGGTATCACAAAGGTGGGAAAGGTGGTCGGCATGTCAGGGAGGAGCCCACCTCTTTGGCTCATTTGCAAGCTTGTCCACTTGCAGTGACCTGTTTTCAGTACCTATCATGTTTTGAGTATTGTGAGAGGATCTCACAAATTCAACATCACAGAGAATTAGTCCGCTTGTTTGTCCTACATTTGCACAATGGTCATGTGAACCTTGCAGGAGTGGACTTCACACTATCACCCGAGATTGTTGGTCAAGCAACCGGGATACCAAATGTTGGAGAGGAGTGGAACAAGCGCCAGCAGTTAGACAGATTTCATTATGAGCCATATATCAAACCTGGATGTATGAGACACCTAACTGCTGTTTTTCCCTTCAAATTCCTAAGGGATGAGTATGCACCCTTGATGAGGCTCATTATTCACTATTTCACTTGTGAGGGCAGATTTTCACGTCTATATTCATACCATATCCGTTTGTTGATGCATTTCACACGGGTACGAATGATGAACATTCCATTTTTCATGTGCCGAAATATAGAGAGGATGGTTCCCTTGGTACAAAGGAAGAGCCCAGCACAGCAACACAAGAGCATTTATCATTATGCACTGATCAAGACCATAGTGATGCATCAGTTGGCACAACAGGGTATTCCATGGGAGGATTTCATTTCTCGCGACTTCTTCACGGTGCCACACCCACCTCCTGATATTGTCCATGATGAGGGAGGGCCTTCACAGCAATTTGACATTCATGAGACCGAGCATGTTGATGTCCCCGTATATGTGACATATCAGAAAGGCCACAGGGCCTTATTTGCAGCCGCACGACGAGTACTATCTCCACCCGGGGTGGAAGGGGTCTCGTTAACACCATCAGCAGAGTGAGTATTATCTCCACATCATGTGGAAGGGGTCTCGCTTCCATCTACAGCATAGGTACAGAGTCAAGACAGGGGCAAGAGACCCATGGTTGACGAGGGTCCTTCAGGAGGTCAGGACACGGATATCATTGATATTGATGCTAGCTCTCCTACCTCAGAGCTCAAGGAGATCATCCGAGAGCAAAGGGACGAGAATGAGTCGCTGCACAAGAAATTGCAGATGGAAGAATGGGTGATCAACTACTTAGAGCAGAACAACATTGGAAGATGAGCATGAACTTTATGAGCAGCGGAAGATTCGTGAAGACCGGGAATTGGCCCGTAGGAGACCCGATGATTTGACACCTATCGATCGGGAATCAATGCTCATTCGTGTGAACACTCACTTGGAAAAGTTGTTGGCGAAAGCCAATAGAGACAAAGATTTGCTTCGACACATGAAAAATCATTATTGGGCCCACATGCATATGTGCAAAGCAAAAATGAAGATACTTAAAGGACGATTGGCCAAGGCACTAAAATGGAGGAAAAGGCCCGATCCACTCCAAATTTTGGATGAAGCCTCCTTGAAGGAGCATGGCACTCAATGATACACCCTCAACTCAAAATTTAGAGAATTTGGAGTAGTTTTGGTCAATTTTGATTTTTTTTTTGTCAAGAACAGGTTTTTGCCCTCAACGCGTAGCGTGCTGCGCGCTACCCTGAAGATGGGGAGGTCCATTTTACAAAAGGTCAGCATTTTTGGATTTGCCATGATAAAATACACCTTCTTAGCCACCGCCAAGACATTGCATCAGGTTTTGAGCCCCCAAAAGGTCAAAAAACATGCAAAAAATGACCTTCTGCCACTTTTTTGACACACAGGAAGTAGTCTTGGGAGATTGCATTTTTGGAGGGGCAAATGAGCACCAAATTGAGAAATTACACTTGGGTTGGAAAGTAGACATCTAGACCTTTCCAACAAGCCCACTTGTGCCTTATTTGAATGCCAGAAAAGGCCCCAAACGTGGGCCCAAATGCGCGCTATGCGTAGAGAAATGACGCACTACGCATCAGGGAAAATTGCTAGTTTTTCACCTACAACTCAGGAAAATGCAGCATTTGACTAGTTTTGACTTTTGGAGGGATTTTTCATCCTCCTTGATGTAATTAATGTAATTTTATGTTCACATGACACTTATTTATCTCTTCTAGAAGATTCATTCATGAAAAGGCAAAACATTTAATGAATGAATTGGTTTCCTAGCTTATAGAGGCAAGTTGTTTTGACTACCTAGACTCTAGTGC
>APFE031736757.1:263059-288492 GCA_000404065.3 Pinus taeda
CCCTTGCTCTCCTTAGCCTCTCACTGGTCTGATCTATCCATCTCACTTGCTTTAAGGCATCAAAATAATTGCCTATCTTGCCCCAAGTGGACCTCTGCAAAAATTGTGCCTCATCCTCGCACCCAAAATTGCCTTTCCCTTGATTTCAACAAAATCATAAAAAATCAATCCTAAACTCTTTGTACTTAATACCTAGCCTAAAATCAGTCATCAATTCGGTCATCTCAAGCCTTCTTGATTACCTTTTTCTGAGTTTGACCTGGAGAGAGCCCTCTCCTGTCCTCGTAGGGCTAGCTACGAGGCTGAGCGTGGTTTGATGTGGCCTTGAGTCTTGCCTTATTTCAGCCTAAGGCAAATTTGAGCGTTAACGGGTGGTATACTTATCCTGGTAGATCTTATAACACCACTTTTAGGTGTTTGGGGTGCTTGTTGCTGTTGTGGTGGTTGTTGTTGTTGTGGTTGTTGATTATTATTATTTCCAGGCACCTTTACTTTTTTAGTGATCTCATTAAGAACTATGTATTCCTTGCTTTCCTTTTCCTCTTTCTTTTCCTGCCACTGATTCTTATACAAGACCTTTTCATTGAATATTACATCTCTGCTCCTAATGATTTTGTGATTTTCATAATCATATAAGCAATAACCAAAATCATTAACACCATATCCAATAAAGGTACATTTCTTTGATTTTTCCTCAAGCTTTGTTTTATTTTTTTATCAATATGGAAAAAGGCCTCACAACCAAAAGGCTTTAAAAAGGAGTATTTTACCTTTTTACCTGTCCATGCTTCCTCTAGAACACCACCATCCAAGGAACTTGAAGGCCCTCTGTTTATTAAATAAACAATAGTATCTACAACATCTGCCAAAAATTGTAAAGGCAATCCTGCATGCAATCTCATGCATCTTCAACGCTCCATGATTGTTCTGTTCGTCATTTTTGACACACCATTTTCTTGTGGTGTTCTTGGAACTGCCTTCTCTCTACGAATTCCATGCTCTGAATAGTATCTATCAAACTCTTTGCTGCAATATTCACCTCCATTGTCTGATCTGAGACACTTATATTTCTTTCATGTCTCAATCTCAACCAAAGCTTTCCATTTCTTGAAAGTATCAAATACATCAGATTTATTCTTAATACAATAAATCCAAGTTTTTCTAGTTGCATCATCAATAAAAGTAACATAATAATGAGAGCCATTGAGAGATGATACCTGAGTAGGTCCCCATACATCTGTATGCACAAGCTCTAATTTTTTGCTCTTCTTTTCTTTCACAACTCTAAGAAATCTGACTCTCTTCTATTTTCCATAAATGCAATTCTCACAGAAGTCCAAATCAACATTTTTCAAACCCGGAAACAAATTCCTTGAGTAAAGAATCTTCATCCCCTTCTCACTCATGTGTCTGAGCCTATGATGCCATAATGCTGCATCTGTTCCTTTGGAAGTTAAAGCATTAACAGAGTTAGAAATACCATTGCATAAATACAATGTACCAACCTTTTCGCCTTTTTCTATTACTAGGGCTCCTTTGGTGACCTTCCAAGCTTTATCTGTGAAAGTTGTCACACAACCTTCACTACCTAACTGCCCTGTTGAAATCAGATTTTTATTCAGATCTGGAACATCCGTTACCTCCTTTAGTAGCCATTGGTTTCCATTCTATTGTTTTACAATAACCTTACCCATTCCAACAATTTTACAAGGTTTATCATCACCCAAATGAACTTGTCCAAAATTTCCTTGAACATAGTCATGAAAATATTTTTTATCAGGTGCGGCATGGAACGAGACCCCTAAATCTACCACCTAGGAATCAGTAATATTTTTGAAAGAAAGAATCAAAGCATCTTGTAACACCTCACCTGTCACATTTGCTTCATGATTGTTTTCTTGTTGTGCATCTCCTTCTTTTCCCTTCCGAGATCTATAGTCTTTCTTTAGGTGTCCTTTCTTTCCGCATTTCCAACACACTATCCCCGATTTGGACTTGGATCTGCCTTTCCTTGATTTACTGTGATATCCTGAGCTCTTTCCTCTTTCCATTTTTCTTCCCCTAGACTCTGCATTTAAAGCATTACCTGATGTCTCACCAGAGCTTTTCCGTCGCATTTCCTTGCTAAGGATAGCACTGACAACATCATCAAACTTTAAAGTACTAGATCCAGAAATAGAGTTACTAATGGCCATTACTAAGCCATTCCAACTTTCTGGCAATGAGCATAATAATAACAGAGCTCTAACTTCATCGTCAAAGTTTACCCCTATAGAACTTAACTGACTTGTAACAGTATTAAAATAATTTAAATGGTCTGCAATAGATCCACCTTCCGACATCTTCATATTAAATAACTGTTTCATAAGAAATACCTTGTTTGAGGCTGAGGGTCTTTCATATAGTTTCGCCAACACCTTAATCAAACCCTCTGTCGTTGTTTGCTTCGAAATGTTGAAGGTGACGAATGCTACGAGGCACAACTGTATTGTTTCGAGTGCCTTTCTATCGAGAAGGTTCCATTCTTCGTCTATCATACCTGTCAGCATCTTTGTTTTTCCACCCAATGGTAGGTACAGATCTTTCTGATACAGATAATCTTCCATCTGCATCTTCCATAGTGAGAAGTTTTGGCCGTTAAATTTCTCAACCCTAAAGTTACCATCTTCCGCCATTGCTCCCACTCGAACGAGGAACCCTTCTTTCCTGCAAGTTTATCAGCCAAATAGACCTTCGGCTCTGATACTAGTTGTTAGAAAATTATATATTATAGATAAATGGAACACATAGAATATTGCATAAGTATAAACAAAGAAAACACATAAAACTAGATAGACACATATATACGTGGTTCACCTAGTTTGGGCTATGTCCACCCTGAATAGCCAGTCCTTCCTTTCTATTATCTAGCAAAATGAAGAGACACAACCTACAACAGATCCACTGTAATATCCTCTGTTTTTTCTCACAGTCTCACCTCTCTATTTCTCGCTTGGAGAATACACATCTATTACACAGCCTCAATACAATAACCTCATACAAAGAGAGGGGTTGCCTTTTATGGAAAAAAGCCCTAAACTAAACATCAGTTCTACCGTCAGATCATTTTCCTAGTGAACGACCTAGATTGACTAGAAATTACTATACTTTTGCAAGGAAATTTTACATCTGTCTTTAGCTTCAGGGGTGCTGCCCCCGAAACCCCTCCCGGGGGACCGCTAGCCCCCAGACCCCCCAACCGAGGGGGATCGACCCCCCCGAACCCCCGCGAGGGGGACAAGTCCCCCCTGCACCCCCCCGCGTGGAGGGGTGTACAAACTTCTTGGGATATACATTTGGCTAAAACAAAGACCTCTAAATAATCATGCTCCACACCCAACACTTAGCCTGTTTTGCCTGTGTTCTCCCTGACTGGAAAGCTTCATTTGCTTGGTTTTGTGCTTGTTTGGTTTGCTTTCTCTTTGCTTGATTTTTTGAGTCTTTGGGTGGTTTGAGGCCCTAGGGCATCTAGGTCATTGTCCATTCAGCTGTTTTTGTGCTCAACAAGTCAAGTTGTTGGTTAGCTGCTTCTTGCATTTCATTGTTTAGTCCTTTTATTGCTTTGATTTCAAATTAAACAAGTTTGAAAAGTTTCATTTGTTGTTTAAGAATCTCTTTTTAGGCATAGATTACATTTCTCATCTTGTTCTTTATTGAATAGATGCATCATTAGTTTGGAAGGAATTCTATTTTGTGCTTTGCATTTTATTGAGCTTGATTGTTTTGAAGATTTTTCATTGAAGTGTTTGTGAAAGATTCATTTTGTCATTTCCTTGAAAAATACATAATTCTAGTTTGCTAAATCAATATGTTACATTAGCTAGCATCATTGAAGACTAGAGTTGCATCATCATTTTCATTTGAAAAGAAATGAATTCTCTTTACTGTTGAAAGGACTACTTGAAGTGCATTTGATAGGAAAGATAGGAATTGGAAAGAGTTTTTCATTATTTTGTTTTCAAAAAGCGAAGTAGTGAAAAGCTCATTTTGCTTTCAGTTGCTTGTTTGTTGCATTGACTATGTTCTCTACTCTCAGTAGTGTAAAAATTCATCGAATTGAAAGGGTTTTGTCTCATATTAGCTGCATATATGAGTTCTTTTCAAGTCACATTGATAAGGCCTGAAAACTGAGACATAATTTCAAGATAAACTTTAAAATTTATTCAATTAACCTAAGGTGCATTTGAAACTTAACGATCACATTTAGAAGGTCTAGGTTAGAGACGTGTTCCAGCATCTTTAAACCTAGTATATGTTGTTCGCTTCGACACTAGACATCACTAGTATGGATTTGTGCTCCCCGTACCATCAAATATATAAATGGAGACCCCACTAGGTTGCAATCCTTTATCCATTGGAAGTTGAGTTTGCCAACCTATAACCTGATACACTGAACACAACATTCAGGGAGATTTCCTACCCGTACTACTCAGTTTTCCCATAGGTATTATGTAGTTCACGATTACCTGGTAATCCTTTTTGTCTAGATTATCTTGAGTAGTCATTTGATATTTTCAACTCTTTAAGCTTAAAAGATCACTTGAGCACTTTCCCTTTCGAGCTCATTTCAAATCGAAAGTGAAAGATTCATCTTTGCCTTTTTCTCGACTTTGAAAACATGAAAAGGCACCAGTCAGCGTCTAAAAAAATTGTTTCCCAGAATCACATAACATTCTTGTTAGTCTTTTTCTAGACCACATCATGTGTATACCCTCAAATACATTTTAGAAGCCTTGGAATTAATCTCTCTCTTCTTTTTAATTGAGACAAAGTCATCGTGGCTGAACCATTAGGTTCACCTAGTTCATCTTCCCCTCCTCTGTTTGGAATATCGTCTGAGGAGCCTTTTCTTGAATTTCTGCAGTCACTTGAGGACCAAGGTGTTGAAGTTGGAATTGTTCTGAGTATTCAAACTTTGTCATCTCATCCTCCTCCTCCCTCAGATATTGGGTCAATTTCTAATGTTGGTCCGGAATCTCTAAATAATCCTATCCAAACTCCTGAGAGTCTGTCGACTCCTGAAGGTCAGCTAGGAATGATTGTTTATCCTCTGAATCCTTTGTTCGATCATGTTGTGATATCACCACAACATCCGTATAGTCTGTGCAATAGGCTAGGTATTCCTTTTGAATTATCCCCTTGACCATCTTCTGTTGTCCATCGTCATTTGTTTCCACCCATTAGGGTCCTATAATAATAGGATTCATAATTTTGAATTGGCTATGGTTAGTCTTGTAATATTGTACATACTTTTTCTTTTTCAAAAGTGTTTTCCATATTAAAAATAAAAAAATGTAAAGAGGGTATGTCCTAAAAGAATAATCAAAGGACAAGAGGAAAAAGAAAAGATCAAAATAGTGAATAATATGAACCCCAAACAAAAAATAAAATAGATAATGAAAGTGTGTAAATTCAAGTGCCACTACTTGTTACTTTACTATGCAAAAGAATGGTTGTGTGCATCTTGTCATAAATGCCATAGCCCATGACGGTCAAATAGCTTACTCTTGACTCATTCATGTTTTGAATTTTATGTTGATAGATAGAGAATAAATATCTAGCTAAATTGTTTAATCTTGGCATATCAGTAGTTAGGTAGAGAATAAAAATGTGCTCATTAGCTTAATCTGAAGCACTGGAAGTTATAAGGTTAGAGTTATATAGTTTGTTTGTCAAAATAAAAGGAAATAAAGGGTCTACTAGCTTAAATGCACCCAAGAAAGTGAAGAAAAAATGTTACGATAAATAATGGGTAAGTAGGAGTAAGGTTTCAAATGTACAAGGTTGCTCAGTCAAAAGCACATTTATCATGCTTAATCCTATGTTTCATGTGCAGGAGCATTTATGAGAGTGAAAATATGTCCACAAGATTGTTTTATTAACTTCCCCTCATTTCATTTCACCCCCACATACTCACTTAATAATTTCCCCATTATCTCATCATTTTTCATTAAATACCCTTCTCCCTTCATTTTGACCGTTATCCCTTGGTTTCACACATTTCCCTAGTAGATTACCTTCCAAAACTCACCCCCTTACCAAAAATCGCTTTTCCCTAGTGTGAAACCCATTCCCTATTGCAAAAATCACCTCCCCGCTTATTAATTTCCTTATTTTCCCTTCAAAACCCATAAAAACCCCTTATCCTAAGTTTTTATCCCCTGCCCCCCACATTATTTAAATTAATTCCCCAATTCATATTTCCTCGACAAAAACCTTTTAACCCGTCAACCCTTGGTGCAGTTAAACTATCCCCGCCACATTAACCCTTGGTCCCACTCCATTAGACTTGATGATTACATTTTGAATCCCCCCTTAGTTATTAATTAATTACAATTAGTTGTAACTAACCCCCTAGGCCTCGCAAATCTTGACTCTGTTTCCCTCCATGCATATTGACCACGTGACAACTGTCTAATCTTCTACCCTCAGATCTGACAACTTACATCCATTTCACGCTCTTCCACTATGTGACTGTTACCAGCCCGAGAGCACGCGAAATTTGGGGTTTTTCCTGGGCACTGTTCTGCTACATGGTAGCCCCAGGTGAGATCACATGCTCTCAAGAAAATACCGCCCACTCTCCAAAAGCGGTGCGATGGCCCAAGAAACCACCTCCCTACCCAAACCAAAACCATCGACTGTTCATTTGTAAAATTTCGTGCCAAATTGTAACCGTTGCCAGGTAAAAGGTCAGAGAAGCCCATTTCAACTCTTTTTGCTCGTTTTCACTATGAATGTTGCTTAAGCCTTTATGTGACACTCTGAGCCTCTGCAACCAAAATTGACCACCATTTACCTCCTGAACAAGCTCTTGACGCCTAATTCAAGCATCCAGTTCACAGCTGAAGTGACTGTACCATCTGCAATCACCATTCAAACCAGTTTGCAAGTCATAGCACCAAATTCCAGGTATATTTGGGAAAACCAAAATGATCCTCTCTATTTGAAAGTGTACAATCTAGTTTAAAGATTAATTAATTGAAATTAATTAATACATTTTCCTAATTGAAGAGTAATTTTCATGTATACCCAAAACCCCTCTTTTGCAAATTTCAATTACCCTCTCATTGTACAAGAGTTTCCCAAACCTCACTTCTATAGCCAATACAAGCCTAATCCCTATCCATAAACTCAGTCATGGCTTTTGAGACCTCTTTGGATATGAGACTCATGTCAATCCCTCACCTGGACATCGACCATTTGCCTCTAACAGACAGGGATTTCGAGATAAAGGATGTTGCCTCACCAACCTACCTTCTGAAGCTCCATTATTGAGTAAGGATAGATTCCTAAACCACACTGATGACATCCATCTATGGGAATCCAATTTACCCAAACACCTATTCCCAGAAGTTCACTCATTCCTTGATATCATGCATTTATGTCATGCATTCTATATTCCTAGCCAAAGGGCTATTGTTGACCCTAACCAACAACTCTTATTCACCATCAATCCAGAGTCTATCAACCAAATGCTGCAAGTCCAACCTAGCTCTAATGAGACCCCATTATCTATTGGAGACCTATTGGACTTATATATCACACTAGACCTGGTTAAGATAAGACAAATCTTCCAAATTTTCATCATAGAAGACCTCCATACTCCCACAGATACACCACCTTATGCTGCCACCATTTTGTCATAGACAGGAAAACATATAATCACCATGCTCTCTTGCATCCTAGCATATACTATGGATGAGCATGTGGATGAGGTCATCCTGGATTTTTTGTCCATTTTTACCCTAGGCAAGCCTCCTACTATCATGTATAATTACGATGAGTTCATTGCAGACAAGATGCATGAACAATTCACTAGATTGTCAACTGAAAGAGTTTTCAAATACTCTTCAGTGTTATTTCACATGTTTCTATATTATCGAGCAGATAAATTCCCTTTAAGTATCCAGAAGTTGGATACCAAGGGAAAAGAGAGATCAGTGGTCTACTGGAAACCCTTGATCCAGAAATACTCCACATCATTCACCTACAAAGATTTCATAGATTCATTTGTCTCCCCAGCCATGAACATGATGACCAGTAACACTCAACCTAGAATCAACCAAGAAATCAAGAGGGTGCTACAGTTGGCTAAGAACATCAAGATGGGAGACTGGTACCTATACCAAAACCACACTAAGATCAGGGTTTATGGCTGCTAACTAGCCCCTCATAAGCTGCCCAAATACTTCCCTATGTGGATATTTGCAATGAGTATTTTAGGAAAATCATCAATTCAGATGAAGTTAACCTCCTATCTACTAGGAAGAAAACCCAGTTTAAAATAAAAAACCAATTGGGTCCCTTCATTAGCAATAATAGAGAGGATGGACAAGATATTACAATGGATGAAATTCAACAACAGCTTCATGTGGCAGTATGACCCTCATGGGGTCATAAACAAATTGAGGATCAAGGTCAAATTGGGACCTTTCATCCACCACCCAAGACTTGATATTGAATAGTTTGACAACCAAATTGAATGGTTGGAAAATACATTGATTGACATGGATAACACAGTTGTGGATGTTGAGAACACACTCATTGATGTGGAAAATAAAATTGACTAAACTTCTTTCCTGCAGGTTCCAGAACTAGGGGAACCCATGAATATTCCTCCTATCCTACAGAACCCAACCAATGAGGAGAGGAATCCAAAGAGGAACAGGTAAGACGGTTCCATTTCTGCCATGGATACTACAGATGAGCTTTTTGAGCTTAGGAAAAGGCCCAAATTGAATCCTGTGTTTGAACAGGAGGAGAACATTGAATTAGTAGAAATAATTGACACTCAAACAATGGGGCAGAGGAGAAAATACACAACTGCTTCAAGTGAAACACAACGGCCATCAACCTCCAACACTCAAATGATTGAGAGACAATAAATTGTTGAGGTTTCCTCTTTCATTAGGCCAACTGACAGAGAAAAGGACATTAAAGACATGTATAAATAAATAAAGATGAGGAATGAGAAGTTGAAGGATGTGACATATGCCCAATACTTCAAGCATACACTAGCCAACCAGAGCAGGTTGATGTCAGCTTTTGACATCAAAGCATGCAAGATGCAAGTCTCATTTATGCAACCCACTGTTCAGTAGACAAAGACCTCAGATGATTACAAGAAGACTTATTTTGAGGTATTGGCCAGGGATGTTCATTCCATTGACCAGATAGAGTTTCATAAACAAGTTGGAGAGATGATTTACTCCACCCTTACAGGAAAGGCCATGGCTGCATACAGGCTGCAGGGTTCACTAGATAACACCATAGCCCAATATAACTTGGAGAAGGCCTCCTCACAAGCCAAAAACAATAGGA
This sequence comes from Pinus taeda, assembly GCA_000404065.3. Classification (NCBI taxonomy): domain Eukaryota; kingdom Viridiplantae; phylum Streptophyta; class Pinopsida; order Pinales; family Pinaceae; genus Pinus; species Pinus taeda. The sequence continues at coordinate 272,423 of APFE031736757.1, forward strand.
TCAAGTCATTGGAGGACTTGGTTATTGAGCTAGACCATGATCTGACTGACATTAACACTGCTGAGAAGTTGATAAAAGAGAAGAATGATGATATAGCAGCTCTCAATAAATAGCTAAAGTTTCCTCATTTAGAACACCCACAAACTAAAGAGGTATTGGAGAGCCAAACCAATCATGAAGAGATGATGGACCTAGTACTTCAATTGAATGATTAGCTAAAGTAGATGGAAAAAGAATTGGATAGCTGGATTTAGCTGAAACTGCCCCTACCAATGTCATCCCAATAGTTACTACTGCAGTGCCTTCTACTTTGGCAGCATCCTTAGCTCCCACAGCTCCAATGGCCACAACACTGCCAACATCTACACCATCTACATCAACAACAGGGTCTACAAGTGATGAAGCAAGCAGGTTGGTCAAAGCGATGGAAGAAATGTCCATTCAGACCACTGAGATGAGCATGCTTAAGGAAAAAGTGACCAGCCTAGAAACTGACTATAAGCTTGCCCAAATCATGCACAAGGAAGAAGTGTAGAAAGAAACTAGTATGAATGAAAGAATAAAAATCCTAGAGAAGGAACTTACATTGAAGGAACCCCTAGGTCAGGCTAAAGAACAATTGTGGGCCAATATCATTGACTCTGTCAATGATATTTAGCCATCCATCCAAGTTATTTTTTAACAGATTGATTTAATAAAATAGGCTATAGAAACCATACAAAGAGTCAAAGCAGAACTTGAAGACATGCCAGAGGAAGCTGCAAGGATCATTCACTTCCTTAACTCCAAGAACAAGTATGAGCTGCAGGAATTAGAGATACCTAATGGAACAAGTACAATTTTGGAAGTGAAAAGGGTCCTCACAAAGAGGAATTTAATGTTAAACTTGCAAGACAAGTGCCAAACCATGCAGCTGGCCATTGATAGATTCATGGTCAAATTTGAAATTTTGACGCAAAAAGGTTTATCGAATCCCTTGGTAATAAATGATAAACTAATGACACAAGAGGACTATAATAGAAAGATCAGAGAAGTGGCTAGAGATCAAGTGAATACTTCATCCATGAAGGGAATACCTACTGGAAAAGTATTATATCAAACTTTTGAGAATTTGTTTTACCTCCAGCATGAGGTAAAACACCTTTTTTTCAATAAGCCTACTTTTGCCAAGTATACAGAAGTAGATGAGATTTTTAGGAAAATGATCAATATCCAATTACCAAATGTAAAAACATGGGAGAAATTAAATGACTTACTGTAAAAAGTCAAAAGGTAAAAATGTACTGTAAAAGTAAAAGGGCGCAGTAAAAGGATAATGACAAGTCATCCAGGTCAAAGTGTATCAGTTGAAAGATCAGAGTGAATAGAGCATCCAGCGTGAAGACCAAATAACAAAGCACATATTAAAGTGAAAAATATTAAATATTAAAGCCATCACAACCTAATAAGCAGGGACAACAAGCATCAGTTCAATAGTTGTCTCTATCTTCTTGCATGAAGATTTTTCTTTTCTCCTAGATTAGTTCCCAAGGCAGTTTGGGATATTTTGTAAATCATTTTTTAATAAATACTTCATAATTCAAAGTATTGTGTGTGTATTTCTATACATTTGTAAAGTTATTTTGATCATAAACCCGAGGGTTATTGTACCAATTTTCAAGTCAGCAGATTGGAGCAAGTAATAAAGAGATTGCATTACAGGATTCATGTGTAGAGCTATTACAATGAAGTATTTTCTTTGTCAATTTGTTATTCTCTTATGTTTTTCACAAAGTTAAATGTTATCTAAAGTTGAATGAATTAACTTGAAACTTATCTCGGAATTTGTTTAAGTACACTACGTTTTCCACAGTTAATCATTTACATGTTTTATTCTGCTATATAGATGATGCTTACCTTCAACAATCAGTTGAGCTAGCTGCCACCACTGCTGCTGCCTCTGAAATTTCTGCACAATCTTCAAATACTATAAATACACCTACATTTACTACCACCTCACCAATTGTGTCCACCACAGTCCATTCCCCTAAACCAGTCATTCATCAACTTCCTATCCAACCAAACTTCTCATCCTCATCTAGTTCATCTCCATCTATTTCAAGCCATTCCTCAAGTACCATCACTTTACTCCCTAGTCAAACCAAAATCCAAGCCATGGCAGATCGATATGCACCTTTGGTTTTACGAGCACAACTCCATGCCATGCCCCAAGATTATCAAAGCAAAATATTTTTGTTTGATGCTACCGGTCAGTATACTGCCCAACAACATGTGAACAAAATGACTGACTATTTTGAGTTTCATGAGATTGATGAATCTGATGTCCAAATGAGGTTGTTTGCCCAAACATTAACTGGGGATGTTAAAAAATGGTTCCAATATTTACTTGCTAATCATATTGCAGAACTAACTGCTTTTCATAGATTATTTATTGATATATGGGAGAGAAAGAAAAACCCTCTGCAAATACTATCTGAATATGATAACATTAGAAGATATCCTAACGAGTCAGTTCCTGATTATTGTACTAGGTTCAATAGCATCTACAATGCAATCCATGCTAATATTAAGCCTCCACTAAGCCTAGAATTAATCAAATTTCCTGATGGTTCTGACACTGATATGTCATACCATTTAAGGGAAAGAAACCTTGAAACATTAGAACAAATGAAAAGTAATGTTTTTAATGTAGAGACCAACCTATTAGCCAAGAAATCTAGAATGAGAAATGAAAAGAGAGTTGTCATTAAAGAGAAAACTTCCACTTTTGATCGTAAAATAGACAGTTTACCAAAGAGTGTGGAGAGAATAATGGGTAGATTAGAAAACATGGAAAGAAAAACTCAGTGGGAGAATCAACAACCATCCCCAATAAGAAACCCCAACTTCAGGAAGAATCCTCACACTGTAAAGAATGCTATGACAGATCAGCAAATTAGGCCACCCTTCTAGAAAAACTATGCTGAGGGTTCATAGAGCCATGAAGGAGACAATGACACCTAGATAAACCTATTAGGAATAAAAAATGAAGATGTTGTTTTTCTTACTCAAGAAGAAAAAGAATTGTATATGCTACAACAATTACAATTAGAATCTAGGAGAGTCCTTCGACTTTAAATAGGGCTATGAATTTGCCATATATGAGGTTCACAAATAGTATAACTTAAGAAGTAAAAAGAATAATGAAATTCCCACTAAGAGATCAATCCAGACAGAAACTAAAAAGATATCAGAAGTTCATGTAACCAAAATCCTGCAAATCCTCCCTAGGGGGAACTCAAGAGACTTCTAGCCCAAAAATTGTAGATATAACTTCATCTGATACTCAAACTGAAATAGTTACTCAAATCATTCTATATAAGAGAATTCAAAACAAAACTGCTGAAACACAGACTGAAGTGCCTAACACTGAAAAAGAAGATAAAAACACACTGACCACATTTTTTAAGGAAGATATCACTCAATCAAGCAAAACTCAATTTCCTTTCAACATTAAAACTGAAATAGAAAAATTGAAAATATCAGTTTCATTGACAGAGCTAGTAAAGAATGAATCCTATATATCACAGATCATAGAAACTTTAAATATAGGTGAAGGAGAAGATGTTGTCAATTTGAATAATGATAAACCTGAGTTATTGTTTTGCCTTGAGGTAAATGGTACACATCAACAAGGAGGGATCCCTCCTTTATACATTAGCCTGAACATTAAAGACAAAATATTACATAATGCTATGCTAGACTCAGGGGCATCCCATAACTTAATGCCAAAGGCAATCATGGAGAGACTAAACTTAGATATCACCAGAGCATATAAGGACCTATTTTCCTTTGACTCTAGCCAAGTTAAATGCCTTAACATGCTTAAAGATTTATGGGTAACTCTAGTCCAATGCCTAGAAAAGAGTATTGTGATGGACATAGTAGTTGCAAACATCCCACCTAAATATGTAATGATATTATCTCACTCACGGGGAGAAAAATTGCAGGGATCCTTGCAATTAGATATGTCATATGCCACCATCTCTATTTTTGGTCAATAAAAAAAACTTTATAGAGAGGCCTTGATGAAATACATGGTGAGTAGTGTAGAAAAACCACAAAACTTCCCTATATACTCCATGCATTTTGATATGGACTCTTTTATCTTGTAAAATTCAGACCATGAAAAAAAGGAAATCACAGCTGTAGAACAGGAACACAAAATAGCTGACAGTGAAAACATTATTCATGAATCACTATGGCGTTTGGATTTTGATGGATTTGTGAATAGACTAGGAGTAGGTGCATGAGTATGGATTCACAACATGGAGAATAATCATTCTGAAGGTCAAGCATTTAGGTTAAATTTTAAATGCACAAATAACATGGCAGAATATGAAGCTCTGATCTTAGGATTACAAATGGTTAGAAAACTTGGAGCCACGAGAGTTTCTATACTAGGAGACTCAGAATTGATTATTAAACAAATCAAAGGTGAATACTCTACAAATAATCCCAGACTGAGTCAATATAGAGACATTGTCCTATATTTGATCAAAGACCTTCTGGAAGCAGAATTTGCTACGATTCCTAGGAAACAAAATATGCAAGCCCACAGTTTGGCCACTTTTGCTAGTACTTGAAAATTTCCTTTTTTAGCCCAACCACCAATACACTACAAAAGTGAGATATAGGCCTGTCATACCTGACAATTTGAAATATTGACAGATCTTCTCACAGGATTCCCAAATTTATGATTTCATGAATGCTGAAGGTGAGTCTTAAAATTGTAATATAGATACAGATTGTACATTAGACAATGACATAGATAGTGGGATAGATGTGAATATTTTAGATATAGGTAAAACCCACTAATTTCACAAAACTAGAAGTAGATAACTTAGAAAATATAGAAATAGAAGAAATAATGAATGATGATCTTGAAATTCTTAACCTTAAAAATATTTTTTTGCCTAAGGGATTAGTCCCCTTAGAAGATTTGTTTGATTTGAATGATGTAGCTAGGAAACCAAATATGGAGCCTTTAAGAGTAGATATAGAAGAATGTAACCTAGGAACTGAAGAAAAACCTAAACTCATTAAATTATCAAAAGCCTTACCTCCAGATGAAATGGTTAAATACATAAATATGTTTAAAGAGTTTCAAGATGTATTTGTAGAAATTTTGAATAATATGACACTTATTCACAGAGATTATCCTTATTATACACTATTTGTGGAATCATGCATAATACATAACCTCCTCTATGTTGATCATCAATTTGCAGTATTAAACAAACAATCACATGCGCATAATGAAGCATCAATCACACATATCAACACAGTTTGTACTGGGGAAAGCATATAGCTGAAAACCCCTCAAATATCTGTATATTATATTGATTGAGAACATGTAACAATACATAGTATAATACTCCTCGCAAGTACTCAGTACTATCTCCACTTGTTACACACAAACTAGTTCAGATTTGAATCAATCACAGGTTCAAATCTCCTCCGCTGCTTTCCTGCCTCCACTGTGCAATCCTGCATGAGAATAGATGAGAATGGCTGATCCAAAATCGTATTTCCCTTTTGTAACACTATGCAATCCTCATTGGAAATCTCAATCCACTAATTGTGCAAATCACATGCACAACTATAGTCACAACTGACAGCTGTCTTGCCCTTTCACTCACCTCTAACACTTGTCTTCACTGAACTGTCCATGCACTGAGTTAACTAATGTATTCTTTAGTTGATTTATGAGTTAATAATTAGTGAATTAATAATAATTAATTCACACCACTCATCACTAGTGTATTTTTCAGTTAGACTAAATACAACTAGTTCAACTAAGTCAAACTGAACACAACTCCATCAACTCCTCAATCAACTTCACCAAACTCAATCACTTGAGTTCTAACTGAAGTCCATCATGCAATAGCTCAACTAACCCGTAGGAAAAGCGTATTTCCTTCTGGCAGTTGCATGTGCCACATCTATAGCTTGAACTGAAGTTCCACAAGAGGATAAGATAGTGTTTATAGTCCAAATATTATTAAGAGCTAATAATATTCGACTGTTCTATTTTTAGACTGGCAATCTAAAAATAGACTCCGCCCATATGTCTAAAAATATAGGTCCATCTATTTTTACCAACATGACCAATAATCCATAAATAGCATCTTGCAACTCATATACCATGATCCATGTGTCCAAAAATAGACATAGTCTAAAAATAGACTTTGTGCCAAAAATAGCTTGTGGGCCCACTTAGTGAAGGTGACTTCTTTTCACTAAGCTCCATCATCTTGTTACATTTTCAACACTTTGCAAATTTAGTCAAATTTCCCATCAAAGATCCTCAAACTGTGGAGGATATATTCTTGAATAGTATTTTGTTTTTTTTTGTTTTTTCTAGTGCCTAGGCTACTATGGCCTTGGTCTTCTAATACATCTTAATGATTCTATAGATTTGGTATCTCATGTTCTAGAGTGGATTAGGTTTGATAGCCAAACATGAATATCATCCAAAATTCTATCATTTAAAAGAGTGCTACAATTTTTCATGACATTTTCTTTACATCTGTGTTTAATTGTTGTGCTTTCAAGACCCAGGTGTGATATCAATGCTCTATAACTCGTGTTCTCTGTTTTCTCTAGTAAGGTGAGGTTTATGGGAATATTAGGAAGCTCATATTTTCCATTTTTTTATGCATTCTATTTTCCCCCTTGTTCATACCCATTCCTCTAACGATTGTGCTCCAAATACATCATGTTGTTAATTTATAATTTTCCTATCCCACGGTAATATCTATATACCTAAAGGAGTATCCCCAAGTTTTATGACTTATAAGGCCCTCCATTGTAGAGGATTTCCTTGTCCCTACACTATTTTCAATCCAAATACAAGACCAAGGACCCTTTAATCATCTTGAGAGAGGATCATCCACTATAGAGCTTCCTGGTCCCTATCCCATAAAACTATACACATGGTGATTATAGCTCCACAAATAGAAGAAAAACACTAAAGTTCATAATAAGAAATACATATACTTTGTAGTTTGGCTTGCTTGATCTTCTCCATATACCTTTTTTAAATTCCCGTAAGCTTTAGTGGTTGTCATTCTTTTACTTTATTTCACTCTCTTTAGGTGTTTTCAATATTCCCACAACCCCACCCCTCCAGCACCCTTCGCTTTTCTTTATTTTTATTTTTTAAATTCTCAATCACGATAATAACAAATTTATTCTTATTTTATTTCAATAATCCCTTATATATATATTTTTTATTTTTTTTCAGATTTTTTCTTAATCTCTTTATGATTTATAAGTATAGTTATAATTATTTTTACGTATTTGAATTTAAAAAAGAAAATATTTTAATCAATATTTTAATATTTTTTGAATCCCTTAATTATTTTATAATTCTTAGTCTTTATTGGCTTTTTCACATTTTATGGCTCAAAACTCTCCTAATGTATACATTATACTTTATATGATTTAAAGATATTTTATGTTCCTTGGAATCCATTTTCTTCTTTCATGGTTAATTCCTTTCCATTACCTTTATATGTTGTTTCATTACTAAACTCTATATTTTATTGCTATCTTTCTCCTTGATGATGGGTGGAGTGTCTACTCAAAATATTGGACATTTCAAATATTGACAAAGTTTACTCCAAAAAAAATCTTAACAATAGTTGAAAATGTTGATAATGAAGTGGTCTATGATAGAAAACCTTGTCAAAAGGATAAAGATGACAGGATGCTTGTCAAGAGGTTTATTAAGGGATCATGTGATTTCACATGAGACATCAACAGATCAACTGACATCAAGAATGATGAACGAAACTATCCAAGTATGAAAATTAGTCATGCCAATATATATGACTTGAAATGATTGGAGTAAGGATTCCTTTTGGCATACTTTATATATTCATTTATTTATTTATGATGGAATGCATGTATGATAATGATACCTAGGTGGGATATGACGAAGGAAGAAGATTTTCGTATGGAAAGATCATTATAATCCTTTTGATTGAACCATCACTTATTATCTCATGATTGAGTCACTTGATAATGAGTGAATGGGTAACATAATCATGTTATGAATTTGTATAACACATGAAAGTGAATTCCAATAGAGCTAATGTGTGAGACCATATTGTTGATGGATATGGAAGGATATAGTACTACACAAGTGTCCACTTGTCTCCCTACTTATATTGGTGTTGTAGACTATAACCTTCTTGCAAATAGTGAGGAGCACCTATAGAGGAGAGGATTCATAAGGTAATATAGAGTAGAGAAGGGAAGTTACTTGTAGTATTCCTAATATATAGATGGGAGGTGACTAAATGTTGTGTTGAGGTGTTGGATAGACCTTCCAACTGATGATGGTGTAATGCATGACATAGAAATGTAGTATTTTGAAATCAAGCGACAAGGATTGATTGAGAAGATGTGATCATGAGTATTGACACATCGGTTTATTGGAATAAATATTTAGTTTCATATTGTAATGGTAGGTATGTTAAGTAACACATGTATATTGAATCATAGTTCCATTTCAATGAGTATTATTAACAACTAAAAATGATTGAATTATTAGTTTGTTAATATTATTTTGAGAACACCTCATGGATGGTAGTAAAAATTGAAATAAATGATTATATGCATAGATACTCACTTTTATTTGGTTGATTGAAAAGTTTAGGTTGTAGTTAGAATGGTATTAAATATGAAAATGAGTGTAATTATATCAGAATTATTAGGTGTTACAACACACAAGAGCCAAACTATATGAGATAGAATCTCATACTTATGAAATATGATATTATTTATGAATTAGATTTGGAATTTATAAGTTGTATTATTATGAAAATATCTATGGTAATTGTATGTTTATGATAAATGATAGATGATGGCTATTGAAGATGGAAAGCCTCCAAGAAAGGCCATTGTTATGACAAAGGAACCATGTGATTTCCACAAGTTATATACTACTAGTGGATGTCTAGTAGTAAGTTAGTGCTCTCCTTACATGGGAAATCCATGACAAGATGGATCACCTAAGGGATTTTTTAGTAAGGAAGGGGACATCTAAGCCTAGAGGGTGAGTGTATCAAGGAGGAGGAAACTTAAAAGTTCATGGGGGATGGTGGCTAGAATCTCAAGGGTGAGTTAGAAAGGACAATGAAATTAATTATTTCCTATGGAAGCCATTATATGGGATAGATGCATATCCATAGAGATAAGTATTAGATAAAAAATACATACATATGTTTGAATAGATGCTTACATCACGGAATTGAGAAATCTTGTGCATAAGATAAGTTTTTCTTGATAATTTCTATAATATGTATGCTTACTTGATTACTAACGTAGGCACATGTTGAAAGTTGAAGTCTGGTGGTATACCAAGATAGTGAATAGGATGGCACTGCGAATACAACTGAAGAATGAGGAAAATAAGTTTTGTTAATGAGAAGAGAACATTAATGATTGTGTTATTCGAAGGGGAATATGATAGAATGGGCCTAGTATTGAATCCCATTGATTAACTATACTTAAGTATGATTAAATATTCTATTTTCTTTAGCATGGATATTCTAATTACCATGCTTTATTTAAACCACAATGAAGAAATTTCATTGTACATTGAATAATGTAAGTATTACATTTCTTGAAATTAATAAAATAATAGAGGTACCTGAGATAGGAGCACATAAAAAATGGGTTATGCTAGTGTTGAAAATAGCAACAAGAAATGCTAAAAATAGAAATGCTAAAAATAGTGTTTCAGGTACCAGTGTTGGAAATAGCAACAAGGAATGATAAATAGAAATGCTAAAAATAGAATTGCTATAAATAGAATTTCGGGATACATTCTAATTTTAGTTAGTCCCTGAACTAAAATTAAGAATTAAAATTAGAATTTGATCTTAGCAGCTGTTTGAAAAATAATTAATCAATTCTTGAGTTAACTAGTTGGAGAAAACCAAACATGAAGTCTATGTGAAGACATGCAACAATTATCCCTTTGATTGAGGAAGTTATCCCTTAATTAAGGAGATCAAGATGAGTCATACTTTGAGTTGTAATTAGTTAGCTCAGTTAACTGAGTAAGTCCAGTTAGATTAGTTCCAACAGTTTGTGGAACTGATTGTGAGTTTAGTTAGTTAATGCATGCATGCATATAACTAGTGTACTTCAGATAACTGAATATTATCTCATAAATAACTCATGCATGTTAGTTCAGTCAGAGACCCAGTTGAGATTAGAGGAAGGGACAATGTACTATCAGTTGGAGGATTTTTCCTATATAGGAAACTCATCCATGCAGAAGGAATCATTTCCTTCAGGATTACACAGTTATTTCAGAGGTCAGTGAGCAGTGTGTGAGGTAATTAAACATAGGTGGCAGCTTGAGGACCTAGGAGAAATTGTGCAAGGAAATAGGAGGCTTGGAGGGAATAGGAGAAGGTTTATGAGAAGCCTTTGACTGTCTATGAGTAGAAGTGAGGGATTGTACTGAGAGCTGGATAGCTTGTGAGCTAAAGCTTTGTGTATTTTTTGTGCAAAATTTTCATAAACAAATAGTAGATCTGGATTCGTTGTGGAAAAAGACCTAAATTCAAAAAAAAGATCGGCTGAATTGGATTTTGGATGAGGGAGATATCGCTGATTTAAAATCAGCTCTTTTTCCAGAAAATTTCGTGAGGGTGGGAAAGATGAAACAGATTGGTTTGCTAGCCAAGAATCTATATGATCTTGAGGTTCAAGATGCATGCAAAGCCTTGAGGAGTAAGGGTAATATTAGAGACTTGGTGGTTGAGAGGGAGAGAACATTACCTCTCAACATGCAGCGCCAGAAGAAGTCTTAGACAATTGTGGAGGAGCCACAACTGGTGAAGCAACTTCAGGAAGTTGTGGAGCAGCCACAACTATAGAAGCTGAGAGCACACTGAGTGGAGGCATCCACTCATGCAAATGTAGAGCTGTAACAAGGGCCTTTTTCACCTCTAGTTATTTCACATTACAAGTCAATCCGGGAACGTTTTTTGTTATTGCGAAGGGTATCTCAATTTGAGGCGATTTGTCAGAGTAATGCTTCGTAGTATAGGTCTAAGAAATACAAGAGTAAATGGATGCTAAGCTATGCTAAATTACTTCTGCATAAAGAATTCACACATGGCAACTTTGTCAGTCAAGGGCACGGAAGCAGTAACCCATACCTTTAGAAACTGATAAAGGAAAAGAAACTAGAGTATGGATCATGGATCTGGGAGCATAATAGCATCTGCTGTGTCTCACGACAGCCTTGATCCTCCTCCCACAAAATATCAAGAAATGCAAGTAAAAAGGAACATCAAGAAAGCAGAATGGAACAACAATTCAGAAATGGAACAACAACTCTTAAATGGAACAACAATAAAAAGGAACAGTAGTAAAGAAACTAAATCTCGCGAGTTCAACCCTCTCAATTCTTGGCACCAACTTACATACAACTAAAGGCGATCTTTTGTACAAGTAGACAGTTAACCAAATGGAACAGCAAATCACCATAAACAGGAAACGTCAATCATATATAAACATAATCTGAAACGATTACCAATAGTTCATTACTTCAACCATATGCAGCTGAAACATTCCACCTATAAAGTCTGTAACGAAAGTGAACAACTTGTTATGTGATCAATTCTGGAAATATGCTGTAAACTCGTTACAAAGATTTACAAAAGGAAAACTACTGATAACCAAGTATGGAACAGCATGTACGTATATCAAATTATAGAAAACAGTAAACAAACCATACGAAGCCAAACTGTAATGATACAATCAGCCAGTGTCCGTTGGAGCCGGGCCCTTAGCTCTCAATGGCACCACCGTAACTTACTTCAGATGCAGGAGGAAATTAACACCGAATGTATTATATTAAAGCATCAACGATAATACAACAAAACTAAGTCTCAAAGAGACTCGATAGTCTGAGTATAACCAACAGTGCAACTTATAAAACAGAGAGTAAAAATACAAGATATTCCAGACGTCCCTTAAGTCTTTGATGCCGCCCCATCTTATACAAGTAATGGCGGAGTTAACTAAACAACAAAATAATTGAACGTAATGATCCCTCAGGATCAAAGATCCTGAGGGATCTGTTAAACAGCTAACTCCTTTCTTTTTTCTTTCTCGTCTTCCGAACTGACAGTCCTTGATCTCATCCTGGAATGATCTGCCTTAATTTACTCGCCCTGGTCTGGACTTTATTCGGAATTAGGGGGACAGCCGTTATCTACTCATGGGACTCTTGTTTAGCACCGTGCCTTCTTACTTTTGTCCTTACCTGCATGAAAGAAGAAACGTTCAGTAATTGGATCATTCATATTCATTCCCATTGCATTTTCCCTATTGTATAATAAGGAAAAGGCTACAACTATTGCTTGAAACACTACTAAGTTATGCGTTAAAACATACCTTTCCAATGCTCTACACACCCCCCGACTTACTCTGTTTCATGGCCTCATGAAAATGTTATAATTAACATGGAGAGCTGTAAGAGAATAGGCGGGAGAGGGCACTTCGTGAGGAGGCCTGCAACCATGGTGAGCAACCAAATTATCGAAGAATTGGTTCAATTGATCTGCAGGCATATCGTACAAAGCCTGGTACCCGGGTGCAGGGTGCCAAATAATTGGGCTACGGAACCGGTATCCTAACCAAGACGGTCCAGCACGCAGGATGTGCTGACCGTAAAGGGCCAACCGGTCAGCAGCCAGCTCAAAATTCTCGTACTTGAATGGCTCCCTGAGCTGGATGTTTGGGGAAGAAACCCGATAGCGGAATTTGGCAGACTCCAGGGCAGAATCCTTAATAGCCAGAAAGTATTCCAAGCTATTTCGGATTAAACCCTCATGCATGGGCCCTAGCAGTTCCATGACACCTGGGGTCTTCATAAGGCGTTTGTGTGATTGCCATAGTTAAATGGGGTCTCTAGGCTCGGCCCTGACCCATAGATCTAGGCTGTTCTCTTGCCTCTGGAAGGCATTGTAGGCCTTGAGCCACTTCAACTGGTTGACCCCGAACGAAACGAAGGCTTGTAGCTGTACATCTCCCACAAAAGGGCCAGGATTTAAATCGGTTTCCTGCTCCAGCACCATATTGTGCAGATAGAACTCACATAGGGATTGCTGGACCTTAACCCCATAATGTTTACAACAATCAATAAAATCGTTGACAGTATTAATCTGAATGGGGGCACCTTCCCTGACGGCTTTTATCTTCAGTCTTAAGTATCTTTCAAGGAGAAATAAAGCATAATTCTTTGCAGGGGCTCTGCAAGTCAAAACATCATCATACAGCGAACATACAGTGTCCAATTGTTTAATAACAGTGTCTAGTCGACGTGTTACCTTGGCAACCTTCTCCTGTTCCTTCCGCCATCCTTCAAAGGCTTGACTTTCTGATTGACTCATGTTCCGTAGTTGCTGCTGCAGCTCTTCATGTTTTTCCCGGGGGATCATTTATTCCCTTAACCGCTCAACTTCCTGCTGCAACTCCTCGTATTTTTCCCGAGGGATCCTTTGTTCCCTTAGCTGGTCAGCCTCCTATCGGGCCTGCTTCATCTCGTGGTGCAATGCCTTAGTTTTTGGATCCATTCTCCATGATTTCTCAGAGGCAGGGAGTCTCACCTGGATCTTCCTGTTTCGCTGCCTGGTTGCCTCAGTTTGAACTGCTTTGCTTTCCCTTTCTTTCTTAACATGAATGAAGGGGTATGATGGCCCCTCTGTAAATGGAATGTCGTCTTGCGGTTCGGTCTAGATTGGAACAGCGGCTGGTCCCACTGGGCTATTTGGAACAGCAGGCTCTTCCTTATTGTTAATAGGGGCAGAATTCTACTGTTCCATACTAGATGGAACGGCATTTTGTCCTTCAGTGCTGACTGGAACGGTCGTGGGTCCATCGGCGGAGTATTGACCTCCAAGGCGCCTGTGAGCCCCTTTCCTTCTCATCTGATGGTACCGTGCCACGTTTATTCTTCTTTTTCTTCTTATCGCCCCCCTTATCCTCAGACTGGCTTTCAAACTTCGAATTTTCTGCCGAAGCTGGGCTATAATATTCAGCAGCCTCTGCTGTTTCTTTCTCAATTTCTTAATTTCCCTTGCCTCAGCTGTGGGCACATGAGCGGCCCTTATTTCTGCTCCTCTTTCATCGAGGGTTTCCTCCGGTATTATGGGAATGGACTGTTCCTGACAATCATTTTCAGTCTCTGCGACATCAGCAAGTGGGTTTTCTCCCTGTGTCTTGGGAACGGGTTGTTCTTGGTCGGTGTTTACATCTTCCTTCTCAACAACAGGGGGGTTTTCTCCTCCTTCCGTTTCTTCATGCAATTCTTCATGTGCTTCTCCCTCGGAGGGTAATTCAGGGGGGTCTGCTGGACTGGACGGTGAAGCATAATATCCCAGGCTAGCCAAGATGGTGGCCAGCTCTTATTCGCCCATGGGAACTTGTGGAGGGCTATCCCCTAATTGTCCCATTTATTCCTCCTGAATTGGCTGTTCTGTGGCTGTCTCCGGCTGGTTGGCCTCGGCCTCAGAGTGTGAATGTTCACTTCCTTCCTCGGCTTCTGCTCTGTCCTCAATTTGTTCCTCATTTTCCCCCGAGGGTTCCTGTTCTGGTGCTGGTGGTTCCTCTGTTATTTCGATCGGCTGGTTGATGCTTAGCTGGATTTTCTCCAGTCTGCCTCTTATCCTTGCCAACCGAGCTGACTTCCTACGCCTCTCAGGCTGTTCGGGTTTACTGGCCACCTATTCTTCCACCACCATCTTTCTGCGTTTTTCAGCTTGCTCTGGAGTGCCAGAGGAAAGCCTACGTTTCGAGGCAGCACGTTCTCCTGTAGCCTGTTCCTTATGTTTCTCTTCATGTCCCGATGCTCTAGAGGAACGTTTTCGTTTAACTGATTCCGTGCGCTTCTTGGGTTGCTCGGGTGTATCCGAGGGGTGCTTAGGTTTTGGCGATTCTCTGGGCTTCTGAGGTGCTTTAGAGGTACTAGCGGGGTGCTTAACCTTTGGGGATGGAAATGCCACTCCCCCTCCTATTGCTGTAATAAGCTCCCCCCAGTTACTCTGCTGCTGAGTGAGACTGTGGCTCACTATCAGGCGAATCAGCCCATGGTGGCTAACCACTGCGTCTTCATGGTGTGCCTTTTTAAGGCATTGAGAGGCATCATGTAGTAATGAATTTAACAATGCGGGGAGGTTCACAGAAAATTTTCCTTTTAATACAGCAAGGAGCTTAAGGTGACGCGGTCTTACCACATCTTTTCGCCCCTCGCAGGTGATGTAGCTCTGCACTACCTTCGCCAGCTCGCTCCAAGGTTCTCCTAGCGTTGCTGGCAGCACTCCTTTTCCCTTTACTGTCAGCTCCTATCCTTCATCTTGGAAAATTTCTATGGTCTTTTGCAGTCTTTCTTTCTTTCTCGTCCATGTTGGTCCTGAGGCTGGCAGTCCTGTTACTTCCGCGATTATTTCCTCCATGACCATTATCTGCTTCCCACCTACTACGGAATGTTTTTCCTGCAAATTCTGCAGGAATTCCATGGCCACAGTTTCATTTGATTCACGTAGGCGGCTGAAATAAGTTAGCCATCCTGCCCTTTCTAAGATCGCCCGAGCGGCTTCGGAGACTTCTAGCTTACTGGGCTCGCTTCTGATAGCCTTGCCTCCCATGGTTCTGTTTTGGGATCTAGATGGAACAGCAATTACCAGTCGCAAAGAACGTAATCGCAGCAAAAACACAGAGCATGCATGAAAATAGCTTGTAAATAACAACTCTTTGCAAAAATAGCATTATCATGCCGTTAACCCATATCGTACCTTCGTACCATATCATTTCCGAATGATGAGCTAACACGTAGCCGGCGGAGTAATGAGGTCGCCCCCCCCCCACGCAATATGATAGACTGTCCCAGCCGTCAAATAGAGGAAGGGCCGCCATCTCGTCACCAAGTCATAAAGAAGCAGCATATGGAGATTTGCCATGTTTCAGATTAGACAAAGAAATACCGATATCGAGGC
>APFE031736757.1:288955-307389 GCA_000404065.3 Pinus taeda
TGCAATTACACATAAGGGTGGTTCAGCCCTCCTTAAGAGTGGGAATGGCGGAAGAAGTCTTGTTATCCCAATAGGAGAATATAAATATTATGTTCTTATTTCCAAGTAATAATAGGGAAAATTGCAGGGGCTCAACATGATAAAGATTTTCAATAAGGCAGAGAAGGTGAGACTATGACAGTCAGAATGATGAGTGTATGAATCCTTCCTTTGCTGTTGCATCAATACTAGGGCTATTAAAAATAGCGATTTATGATATGCTGATCTTGGTATATCTTGGCTTTTATAATCATGGCATAAGTATATAGCTGCTCTTTATGGCTTTGGAAAGAGAATGGACAACACATCCTTCATCTGAACGGAGTGAATCAGCAAAAACACAGAAGTGCTGTTCCTTTTTGAAAAGGAACGACAAAAACCAAAAAGTGTTGTTCCTTTTGAAAAGGAACGGCAAAACACACAAGTGCTGTTCCTTTTGAAAAGGAACGGAAAAAACACACAAGTGCTGTTCCTTTTGAAAAGGAACGGAAAAACACACAAGTGCTGTTCCTTTTGAAAAGGAACGGCAAAAACACACAAGTGTTGTTCCTTTTGAAAAGGAACGGAAAAAACCAAGAAGTGCTCTTCCTTTTGAAAAGGAACGGCAAAACACACAAGTGCTGTTCCTTTTGAAAAGGAACGGCAAAACACACAAGTGCTGTTCCTTTTGAAAAGGAACGGCAAAAACACACAAGTGCTATTCCTTTTGAAAAGGAACGGCAAAAATACACAAGTGCTGTTCCTTTTGAAAAGGAACGGCAAAGAAAACCATATATACAGAATTTACAATTTTATATACAAAATGTGGTAAGGGATGAATTTCTTACTGATCTAAAGGGGAGGAAGTTTTTGCTTCCTCGCCCATAATCGTGATATTAGTGTCCTGGCGTAGCTGCTGACAAAAAGATTCCCGAGTGAGAGGTTTGTGGTATAGACGAACTCGGTGGCCGTTTACCTTAAATGTATATCCGGACCCATCGATTGTAATCAGAGTAAGGGTCCCATTGTCATGGACTTTTTGAATCTCGTATGGTCCCAACCAACGAGTCTGAAGCTTCCCTAGGAAATCCTGAAATCTAGAATCATATAACAGAGCCCAGTCTCCTTCATGAAATATCTTGTCTTTGATGAGCGCATCGTGCCACTTGGCTCGCTGCTGTTGAATAAGTGCTGTATTTTGTAATGCAGAGAGCCTTATTTCATCTAACTCATTAATTTGCTGTAATCGATTTTTCTGTGCTTCACTTAAATCCAATCTGACTTCTTGGGCAGTTCGCAGCGTTTGGATCTCGAATTCTATAGGAAAAATGGGCTGCTTTCCGAACATCAAGTGATATGGTGAGTAGCCGGTGGTTCTCCTCCATGTGGTTCGATAAGCCCACAGTGCTTCGGGTAACCGGGCGGCCCAATCACGGCGATGTGAGGCAACAGTTTTTGTCAAAATGGACTCTATTACCTTATTGCTGCTCTCCACTTGCCCGTTTGCCTGTGGATGGTATGGGGTAGTAATCTTGTGCTGAACATGATAGTTATTGAGCGTTGCAGCTAATTTATGTCCCACAAATTGTGGTCCTTCGTCTGTAATCACTTCCCTTGGGAGACCATAACATACAAACAAATGGAGCAAGAATTGTATTACTGAATCTTCTGTAGCTCTAGGCAATGCCTCCGCTTCGACCCATTTGGTAACGTATTCAGTTGCCACCAAAATATAGGTTCTTTGGTTTGATGGCGGGTTGATAGGTCCGACGAAGTCCAGAGCCCAGCGTTCGAAAGGTTCGATCACTAATTGAGGCCGCAAAGGCATCTCGTCTGCTGGACCAGGTCGTCCTGCACGCTGACAGCTATCACAGGCCTGGACAAATTTTTTCGTGTCTTTGAAAATTGTAGGCCAGTAATACCCCGTTTGTAATACTTTATGTGCTGTTCTTCGTTCGGCGAAATGTCCTCCACATGGCCCATCGTGGTAGGCTTTCAAGATATCAAAGATTTCATCCTCCCGAATACATCTTCTGATTTCCATATCTGCACTTGTGTGAAACAAATAGCCCCCAACCCAGGAAAATCGGTTGCTTTTCTGAACAATCTCCTTCCATTCATTGGGAGTTAAATGTTTTGGAAGTTTACCTACTGCGAGATAGTTAGCAACATCAGCGTACCAGAAGGTTTGAACAGCAACAACAAATAGGTGTTCATCTGGAAATTGGTCCTCGACTGCTGTTGTTTCAATTGATTTTGGTATTCTTGAAAGAAAATCAGCTACCGGGTTCTCCTTCCCTGGTCGATCTCTGATTGTAATATCAAACTCCTGCAATAGGATCAACCACCTGGTTATTCTTCCATTTGTAACAAGTTTATTTGCTAAATACTTGATAGCAGAATGGTCTGTATATAAAATAACGGGATATCCTGTAATATAGTGTCTAAATTTATCAATAGCGTGTATCATAGCTAAGAATTCTTTTTCGGTGACAGTGTAATTTAATTCAGCTGGGGCCAAATTTTTGCTGATGTAATAGATAGCGTATGGTCTTTTATCCTCTTCTTGGCCCAAAACTGCACCGATTGCTATGTCTGAAGCGTCGGTTGAAATTTGGAATGGTAAATTCCAATTAGGTCCTTGGAGGACTGGAGCTGTAGATACCAACTTCTTTAGTTCTTTGAAGGCTCGATCACATTTTTCTGTCCATAAGAAGTCAACATTTCCAGTTAATGCATGTAAAGGTGCAGCAATATGTGAATAATGTTGTATGAATCGTCTATAATACCCAGAAAAACCAAGGAAACTACGTACCTCTGTTTGATTAGTGGGGGTTGGAATAAGCAAAAGTATTTGAATTTTAGCCGGGTCTACCTGAATACCAGCTGCTGAGATATAGTGTCCCAGTATGAGCCCTTCGGTCATCATCATGTAACACTTTTTCGCGACTCAAGCAAAGCCTGGTGGCGATGCAGCGTTCTAGGACTTTTTCGAGAGTATCTAGGGCTGGATCAAAGTCATCTCCATATGGTGTGAAGTCGTCCATGTAGACCTCCAATCCATCATTGATTAAATCTACAAAGATGCTAAGAATAGCCCTTTGGAATGTGGCCGGAGCATTACATAATCCAAAGGGTAAGACTCGATAAGCGAACGTTCTCCAGGGGCAAGTAAAGGTAGTCTTATCCTAGTCTTCAGGGGCAATCTGAATCTGATTGTATCTGCTGAAGCCGTCCAAGAAAGAAAAGAATTTCTTGCCTGCTAAGGTGTCCAGTACCTAATCTATGAATGGGAGAGGGAAGTGATCTTTTTGTGTAGCTTTGTTTAATTCTCTATAATCGACACAGATCCTCCATTTCCCGTTATTTTTAGGTACTACCACAAGTGGGGAGACCCATTTGCTGTCAGAAATAGGATAAATAAAATTAACGTCTAGGAGTTTCTGAAGCTCATCTTTTACAATGTCTTTTAATTGGGGGTTGAGTCTTCTTTGCGGTTGACGAATAGGTCTTGCATCTTTTTCGATGTAAATACGATGTGTGCATAACTGGGGATCAATCCCTTTCATATCGGGATAGTCCCATGAAAATGCCTCCTGATACTTCCGTAACATCTGGATGAGTTTTGTCTCTTGTTCTGGTGTCAGATTAGCGTTAATATTTAGAGTTTTCCCCGGTTCAATTTGCACTACTTTGCTATTAGTGACAGAAGTCACAGGTATGATTTGGTCATGTCTGTTTTTCAGGGGATCCTTCTCTAATTCATTGTCAAATGCTGCTTTTATCATAAAACAGTGTGCATACGATGTGGATTCGGTTTGATTAATGAATTTGTTGATGGCGTCGTCTTCGGTTTGATCTTTGAAATCTAGCGCTTCCTGGACTGTTAATGGGGGTCTAATATTGTCAGTGCTATATGAGGCAGGGCGGGGATTGGTTAGTGATGTATGAGGTGTGATGCTTGGCTGCGCTGGAGGGTACAAGATTAGATTTT
Organism: Pinus taeda; assembly: GCA_000404065.3. Lineage (NCBI taxonomy): Eukaryota > Viridiplantae > Streptophyta > Pinopsida > Pinales > Pinaceae > Pinus > Pinus taeda. The sequence continues at coordinate 292,968 of APFE031736757.1, forward strand.
TAATATCCGGCCCTCTGGTTATAGTCATGTTTCCCTGCCTGCAACCAATATAGGCGTCAGCAGTAGCGAGCCACGATTTACCTAGAATTAGCGGATGTCCATCTAGTCGGGTTTTTGGATTAATTATCAGGAAATCGGTCGGGTATTCCCAGGAGTCTACTGAAACCATAATATCATACAAGGTGCCTTCTTGTCTTATTACTGATCGGTCGGCTAGTTCTAACAAAGTGGAAGTAGGTTCTACTGATGTAATTCCGAGCTTCTGGCAAGTTGATGTTGTCAGGATGTTAATTGCAGCCCCTAGATCAACTAGAACGTTGGTCAAGGTCTGCCCACAGATTTGAACAGTGACAATTGGGTTTCCAGGGTCCTCATATTTGACTGGTGTCTCTTTTCCTGATAGGAGGTCAGATAAGGTGCCGACTACCTGGACTTTTGGGTTAGGGGTTACATTTCTTCTTATTTTTCTGCTACACAGGTCTTTTATGGTTTTTGTATATATGGGGATATCCTGTATAGCTTGAAGGAAAGGAATTCTTATATACAAGTTTTGAAGTTCTCCCAGAATATCGAAATTCGGATATTGCGTTGGTCGCGGGATGGCCAATCGTTCTGGGAAAGGCAGAGGAGATGTAATTATTCGCTGATGGGCTTGGTCTTTACTTACATCTTCCTCTTGTAATGGCTGTGTTATAGGCAACTGATCTTCCATGTGAGTTGTTCTATGTCCCTCAGTTTCTATTATTCGCCTAGATCTTAACTGGAGATCATTGCACTCCTGCAGATCCGGTTCAATCTTTGGGGGTTCTGTAATTTGAAGAGATTGAACTGGTATATTATTTGGATTAGGGTTGGGCTGGGCTGGGAGCTTCGGTCTCAAGTTAGGCTGGGGATTTTGTTGTAAGGCTGGCAGAGTTGGTTGAGAGAGCGGAACTGATCCTGGCAATTGATATGTTGATCTTGGCCAGTTTGTCTGCCAGGGTGAACCTTGCGAGGTAGAAGGGGTCCATTGTGGAGGATATGCATTATTCTGCTAGTATGGTGGGGGATATGGGAAGTTTGGCCAACCAAATTGATTCATCCAAGGATTCGGAGTAGGGAACATTTGAGGTGACCAATTCGAAAATGGGTGCTGAGACTGGTTTTGCCACATATTCTGTTGCTGAGCATTAAACTGCGGGGGTTGAAAAGAAGAGGAGGGGTCTGAGAACATACCAGATTGCCTTGGTTGCCATTGACGACGCTGATTAATGAAATATGTTGATTCTGGCTCCTCTTCTGCTTCTCTGTATACTGCCTTCAAACCAGGAAGTGAGGGGCAGCTTTCAGTCAGGTGGTCCTTGGTACAGATAGCACATGTTTGAACTGTATCGAGCAGGCATTCCTTGTGGTTGTGTTTCTTCCTGCATCGAGGACAAAAGATTGCTAGATTTTGTTCCGCCTCTGCTTGCTTCTTCTTAGCCTGCACAATATCAAGCTGTGTAGTCAATGTCCCCAGGATATCAGTTTTAAAATTTTCTAGCAAATTTCCAAGTTCCACCCGTGTTACTCCCTCTGTTGATGTTCTGTGATCTCTGGTAAAGCGATCATATTCTGCTGGTTTTATCCTTGTGCTGCCTCTTGAGCTCCTGATACACAGATCAATGATGTCAGCGAAATTTTCCTGATAAATGTCTCCTTTCCCCATAATATTCAATGTTTCAATCCATTGCTCTTTCATACCTCTAATTAATGCGGTTTTTAGTACATTATCCGGCAAAGGCAACGATGCATAGGGAGATCTTTGCAAGTTATATTGGAAACGTTCTACATATTCTTCTAAAGTTTCGTTTGGTCTGGCTGACATTTGAAAGATTTCATCTTTTAGCTCTCTTGACCTACAGTAATCCTGATATTTCTTTAAAAAGGCTTCTTTCATTTGATCCCAATTGTTAATAACCCCACCACCTAAACCCATAAACCATCTCAAGGCGGCGCCTTTTAATGTGGAGGGGAATAATTTTAATTTCTGGGGATCAATGGTGTAATCTTATCCTCTACATAATACATCAAATTCGAACAAGAATGCATCCGGATCCTCCGAAGTAAGGCCATGGAATGTGGGAATATGCTGGAGGGGGGTGGCTTTCATGGGCACATTCGCCGCAAAGTCTACTATAGGGTATTGCAATGTGGAGGTCTGGGTATTTGGCTGATTCTGCGCCATGGGATCAAATATATGCCAGTAATCTTCAGGAATTTCTAAGAGAGTGTTCCTCGGTTGAGTGGGGGTAGTCTCAACGGGAATTGTTTTGACAGCACTCCCTTTGTCAGGGATAATGATGGTCCCCACTATCTGAGGTGAATGAATTCCTTCGACAAGAATTCTTGTAGCACTTCCTTGATCCGGGCTCCTTAAAGGCTGATTTGGCTCAATTGGAGATCTAGGTTCCCCTTTTTCTCCTTCTCCTTCGCAAAGGTTACTAAAATTCCCTTCGTGCAGCAGTCTAGGAGTGAAATTTTCAATTTCTTGAAAGTCCTGCTCCTCTGTTTGACTGTGCACCTCAGCAAAGGCTTCAGATGGTGATTCTGAGGCTTGAAGGGAACTAGTAGGCTGTTTAGAATTAGTTTTCCTATAACCTACTGATGGCTGAGATTCGATTTTCTTATAGATTTCGTCTATGAAGGTCATTCGCCCAAGGGACACCGACCCCTTGGCTTTTTCGACTTTAGATGGAGGCTTCTGATTTTTCTCAGGCTTTTTCTGCTTAGTCATGCACTCCAATTAAACTGCTAAATCCAATCAATTTCTGCTGGGAAGGTGGACGGTGGAGCAGGGCTTTTACATGCTCCGTACGTAGGTTCTTACCTTCCGTTTTTAAAATCCAATTCCTCCCTGGCAGATTCACACACTACCCTGTTTTAAAAACAAATGGCTATACCCTTCCCCCGCAACGGCGCCAAAATGTAGAGCTGTAACAAGGGCCTTTTTCACCTCTAGTTATCTCACATTACAAGTCAATCTGGGAACGTTTTTGTTATTGCGAAGGGTATCTCAATTTGAGGCGATTTGTCAGAGTAATGCTTCGTAGTATAGATCTAAAAAATACAAGAGTAAATGGATGCTAAGCTATGCTAAATTACTTCTGCATAAAGAATTCACACTTGGAAACTTTGTCAGTGAAGGGTACGGAAGCAGTAACCCATCCCTTTAGAAACTGATAAAGGAAAAGAAACTAGAGTATGGATCATGGATCTGGGAGCATAATAGCATCTGTTGTGTCTCACGACAGCCTTGATCCTCCTCCCACACAATATCAAGGAATGCAAGTAAAAAGGAACAGCAAGAAAGCAAAATGGAACAGCAATTCAGAAATGGAACGACAACTCTTAAATGGAACAACAATAAAAAGGAACAGTAGTAAAGAAACTAAATCTCGCGAGTTCAACCCTCTCAATTCTTGGCACCAACTTACATACAACTAAAGGAAATCTTTTGTACAAGTAGACAGTTAACCAAATGGAACAGCAAATCACCATAAACAGGAAACGTCAATCATATATAAACATAATCTGAAACGATTACCAATAGTTCATTACTTCAACCATATGCAGCTGAAACATTCCACCTATAAAGTCTGTAACGAAAGTGAACAACTTGTTATGTGATCAATTCTGGAAATATGCTGTAAACTCATTACAAAGATTTACAAAAGGAAAACTACTGATAACCAAGTATGGAACAGCATGTACGTGTATCAAATTATAGAAAACAGTAAACAAACCATACGAAGCCAAACTGTAATGATACAATCAGCCAGTGTCCGTTGGAGCCGGGCCCTTAGCTCTCAATGGCACCACCGTAACTTACTTCAGATGCAGGAGGGAATTAACACCGAATGTATTATATTAAAGCATCAACGATGATACAGCAAAACTAAGTCTCAAAGAGACTCGATAGTCTGAGTATAACCAATAGTGTAACTTATAAAACAGAGAGTAAAAAATACAAAATATTCCAGACGTCCCTTAAGTCTTTGATGCCGCCCCATCTTATACAAGTAATGGCGGAGTTAACTAAACAACAAAATAATTGAACGTAACGATCCCTCGGGATCAAAGATCCTGAGGGATCTGTTAAACAGTTAACTCCTTTCTTTTTTCTTCCTCGTCTTCCGAACTGACAGTCCTTGATCTCATCCTGGAATGATCTGCCTTAATTTACTCGCCCTGGTCTGGACTTTATTCAGAATTAGGGGGACAGCTGTTATCTACTCATGGGACTCTTGTTTAGCACCGTGCTTCTTACTTTTTTCCTTACCTGCATGAAAGAAGATACGTTCAGTAATTGGATCATTCATATTCGTTCCCATTGCATTCTCCCTATTGTATAATAAAGAAAAGGCTACAACTATTTCTTGAAACACTACTAAGTTATGCGTTAAAACACACCTTTCCAATGCTCTACAACATCATCGACTGCTAATCAAGTGGTTTCTACCATGTTCGGCATCGACTCATTTATTCGCATGGCTAGAATCGTACCAATTCGGGAAGTAGAAATGAAGACCCTGGATCTAGTTTCCACCATCCAGGCTGTGAGGAGTTTTGTATTCATTATATAGTAGACCAATTATAAACAGATGGCTGCGTCCATACTGTGTCTACATGAGTCTATGACTATGATGTACTATGAAATCATTCTTGTATCAGAGTAGTAGTTAGTCTGTTAGTTAAAGCTTTTGATTTGAGTATGGGAATGCCTACCTCAGCGATGATATAGTCTTATACATGTATTTTGTGTTGAAAATTGAAGGTTCTGACTGGGCTCTCCACAAGATAATCCTTGAAATGATAAAGTACTTCACCCTTCCTAGATGAATAAAACCCTAATCTATTACAGGCTTCGCACTTTAGGGGGCAATCTGTTACACTAAAATTTGTCACCATGACTATCTGCAGTTAGTATGGCTCCATCAACAGTCATACTATCCTCCATGGAAAGCCTTATACCTCTGCTCTCCATGTCAAACTTTAGAAAAGAGAGAAAGTCATTAAAAACATGTTTATCTTTGGGTACGCAGGTTCTCTCTACCTTGCCTGCGTGTACGCATCCCAAGTTCATTATACCTGAGTACTTGTACGCTCTGTATGTCAAGGGTTGGGTGCGTACTCCTGTAAAGGTCAAAAGGCACGAGTTTCATCTTAAAAAAGTTACTTGTGGTCATTTCTAGAGCCTTCTAGAAGAGTGTTTGATGCGTATTGAGCGCCTCCAGATGGTTCATGCATCCCTATGATAGAGGAACTTATCCCATCAAGAGAGGAGCTACCCCATCCAAAAGAGGGAGTATCCCATTGATGTTGGAACTGAATAACTTCCTCTAGAACATATAAATACAGGCATTGGGCCAGAGGAGGGGAGGTTGAAAGCTGAACATTCCAAAGGGTAGATGCTGCTGGAATTAGGACTTCCTTGTAGAAGCTTGTGAGGAGAGATTCCATCCTTTCTTGTTTCATTTAGAAGTGGGTGAGCTTATCAAAGTAAAGGAAAACTCTTGCTGGACCCTGGGAGGAACTTGCACAACACCAAGGCTCAGGTTGTAATGGTTTCTTTTGTTTCCTATTAATGCAAATAAGTCCATTCTTCTCAACAGTTTGTTCTTAATGAGCTGTTTCATATATTCCTTGGTCTATATGTTGAATATGTTTTATTTTATGAGATATTCAGGTGCTATTTAATCGTTTGATTGTTAGTGAATGCAGGTTTCGAAGTGAAGGAGGAGCTCATCTGGATCGACGAGGCTGGACTGCTACAACAGCGTTGGACTACAGGTAGGATCTAAACACTTGATTTCCGCAAGATTAACTCTTTCCGCATGACACAGGAAATTGAACAAAGCAACCTTGAAGGATCACTTTCCTTTACCATTTATTGATCAAGTATTAGATACTTTAGCAGGCAAAAAGTATTTCTCATTCTTGGATGGTTTTAGTGGTTACAATCAGATTCAGGTAGCACCTGAAGATCAAGACAAGACCACATTTACATGTCCATGGGGAACTTTTGCCTACCGAGTACTTCCTTTTGGATTATGTAATGCACCCGCAACATTCCAAAGGGCAGTACTAGGAATATTTTCTGATCTAATTCATGATTGTGTAGAGGTTTACATGGATGATTCTACAGTTTATGGTGATTCATTTGAAGAGACATTAAAGAATTTGGAAAAGGTTCTTATCAGGTGTAAGGAGACAAACCTTTCATTAAGTCATGAGAAATGCTTTATGATGTTTACTGAAGGGATTGTTTTAGGGAACATCATCATTTCAGGAGATGGAATTGAAGGTTGATAGATCAAAGTTGAAAGTCATCTCCAAGTTGCCTATTCCAAATTGCTCAAAAAGAGGTTAGAAGTTTTCTTGGGTTACTGTTATTATAGAAGATTTATTGAAAACTTCACCAAAATAGCATCTCCTCTCTTTAAATTACTTACAAAAGACTGCGAATTCAAATGGGATCCTAATTGTCAATCTGCATTTGAAGCTTTCAAAACAAGAATATCTGAAGCACCCATTTTGAGAGGGCCAAATTGGAAACTTCCTTTCCATATTTCTACAGATGCTTCAGATACAACTCTTGGAGCTATGTTGGGACAAAAGGATTTAGTTCCTTATGCCATTTACTACACCAGTAAAAAATTTGACTCCCACGGAGTTAAATTATACTGTGACTGAGAAAGAGTTCTTAGCTATTGTTCATGCAATCAATAAGTTTATACATTATATAACAAGCTACGAAACTTTTGTCCATACTGATTATTCTGCCATTAGATATCTCATGAACAAACCTGTTACCAATGGCAGAGTCACAAGATGGCTTTTACTTTTACAAGAATTCAATATTACTGTGTTAGATAGACCAGGGAAACACAATACAGTAGCTGATTTCTTGTCTAGAATCCAAAACACTAATGAAGATTCTCCAGTAGAGGATAAGTTTCCAGATGAATATTTGTTTGCAGTAACTACCAAGGCTCCTTGGTATGCAAATATTGCTAACTATTTGGTTACAGGGAATCTACCTCCACACTTATTTCCTAATGAAAAAAGGAAAATTATTCAGGAGAGTTCACATTATTCATGGATTTCTAATGAATTGTTTAAAACAGGGTTAGATTGTGTGATCAGGAAATGTGTTCGGGAAGATGAAATGCCTGACATCCTCAAGGCATGTCATGATGAACCTTGCGGCGGACACTTTGCTGACAAGAGGACGGCCTATAAAATCCTTTCTTTAGGATATTATTGGCCTTCTCTCTTTAAAGATGCAAAACAATATGTCAGAAGATGTGACAACTGCCAGAGAGTTGGGAGACCGAATCTTTCAAATGAAATGCCATTACAACCACAGGTACTCATCGAACCCTTTGAAAAATGGGCTTTAGATTTCATTGGACCAATTAATCCACCATCTAGACAAAAGAAATATATATTGGTTTGCACTTATTATGTCACTAAATGGGTAGAAGCCAAGGCATTGCCTTCTGCCACTGAAAAATCAGTTGTTCAATTTCTTTTTGAGGATATTTTTACTCGTTTTGGTGTCCCAAGAGAAATTGTGACAGATCAGGGAAGTCAATTTACATCTAACTTGATGGAGAAGCTGATGGAAGAATATAAAATCAAGCATAGAAAATCTACTCCTTACCATCCGCAAGCAAATGGTCAAGTGGAATCTACAAATAAAGTTCTTGAGAGCATCATCACTAAGATTGTTCATCTCCATAGAAGAGATTGGGCAGAAAGGCTTCCTGAAGCCTTATGAGCCTACAGAACTACATGGAGGAACACAACAGGACATTCTCCCTATGAACTTGTTTTTGGGAAAGAAGTCCTGCTCCCCATTGAGTTTCAAGTCAAGACCTTCAAGATGGCAATTCAGTTGGGGATGAATCTATCAGAAGCCCAAAATCACAGATGGAGCAATTGAATGAGCTAGATGAGATCAGACAAGATGCAATCCTAAGAACTGATCTAGTTCAACATCAAAGAGCTAAATGGCATGACAGATATATTAAAGAGAGAAAGTTTCAAAAAGGAGATTGGGCCTTACTGTTTGATTCCAAGTTTAAAGACTTCAAAGGAAAGTTTCAGACTCATTGGCTTGGGCCATTTGAGATTGATAAAGTCTTTGACAATGGAGCGGTAAGAATCAAGACCATTGATGAATCTCAGACTCCTCTTATTGTGAATGGCCACCGACTGAAAGTTTATCATAAGCCACTTTCCAGAGAAGAGTTTGTCAAAATCTTTCAAGAAAATTCTGCAATAAGGCGGGTGGAGAAGAATCCTTCTCCCCCATCAGCCTGATCTTGGTTTCTTGTGGTTTCTAAAAAAAAAAAGAAAAATGTATAAGCCTGAAAACCAATCATGGATTGGCAGTCTTATACAGAAAATATGGGGTGAAAATTAGGGGCACCTGACACTCCATATTTACCAAAAAAAAAATCTCCTCTCATGTTCTTTCCATCTTCATTCCATCTCATCCACTCATTCCATTTCATTCCACTTTCATCCCATTTTCATCATCATTCTCACTCCATTTTCATTCCATTCCATTTCATCAATAAAGTCCCCTGCTCAGGACTACTTTTCATTCAGCCATTTTCCTCTAAACTATCTTTGTGCAGATCAGGGGGTGTTATTTCATTTTCCGCAGCTGGCCACCGTTTCCGCAGCTGAAACCTGTTTCCGCAGCTAGAAACGTTTTCCACAGCCAACATCACTCTGTTCCAAAATAAAATCAACTGTTAGTGCCCAAAGCGTGCAATGCAGGTGTAGGTGAGCTAAGGACATGGGGCATCATCAAAATATCAATAAGAAGCAACTGGTTACAAATTTTAAGCAAAGAATGACAAGTGTCCAAAGGTATGATCAAAACTCTTTATCAAACAGCACTTCAAGTCATCATTTTGTATAGTTATTAACCCATGATCAGTTCTTCTATGTGTAATGATTTAATTAACCACCCACTACCATTTCTATTCCGTAATACCATCCCATACACCTTGCATTCACTCACCTTAACAGTCTTATGATTACCCGAAGTTCAAACTCAACAATGACTCTACTTTTATTTATGACTCGTACTCCTAGACGTGACCTATTGTATTACGGCTCTTACAAGCCATAATTCCCGCAGCCGTCTATTTGAGACGTGTAAACCTCATATGCAGTCACCTAAAACTCGGGAAAATCAAGCCGTTACTCCACTCATGCCATAACCATCTCCGCATACACTCACGTTCATTCCATAAGTTCGATCACGGTCACCCCTGCTCACATATTACTCTTCCTGTGATCTGAGCATTCCCTCTGTTTTCAACTGCAGTCAATACGCTTTGCTTGTTACTGTGACTACAGCCACTGCATAGTTCTAAACCCCGATTACAGCTATTTTAGTTTCTCCTAAAAACTCTGTCACAGAGCTACCCTTCCTTAAACCCTTATACGTAGATAAAAACCCTCAGTGAATTTAAGGCCGAGAGAATGGGAAAACTGCTGAGAGCCGAGCCGGAAGGAGAAAAGTACTTGGAAGGCTATCCCCAAGTCAAGGAGTTGTTAAAGAAAGCCAAATGGCTCCGGTTTATTCAAAAATTCAAAGGGTATAATAAGGAAGTAACTAAGACCTTTGCAAGGTCCTTTAACGGACAGACAACAGAGGTGGGAAACTTAAAGTTTGCGGTGACCAAGGCTACAATTGCAGGAGCTACAGGCCTGCCTCTAGACGGAGAAAGATGGTTCAAGAATAGGAGCGTAGATGACCAAGTCTGGAGAACGATGTTGCGCAATCGAGGTATGGATACCACAATTTTCACTCGAGGTATCCATGTCAATGTATTGAAAGAAGAATGGTCTGGTTTGTTGTTGGTTATACAAAAATTTATTACATGTGAGGGCCGTTTTGGCTTCATGCACATGTACCATGTGAGGTTAATGATGAATTTTATGGATGGACATGTTATCAATTTACCACATTTTCTATTAGCAAGTCTAAAGAAAATTAGCATCACGGTTCAAAAGCATGTGGGAAATATTGAGCCCCATCTCTATCACCACGGGCTCATAAGAATTTTAATTGAAGAGCAGTTAAAGAAATCCAAGGACACTTGGGATCAAGTTCTAACAAAGAACTACTTCCAAGAGCCAGCTGAAGCCTTTGGAAGCAGTCCATCAAAAATCCAAAGAAAAAGTAGGAGGGATAAAAATGCCATAGCTCAAGACTCCCCTCTTAAAGAAATTGAAGAGACTGCCCATAAAGAGGAAGAAGACCAGCCCAAGAACAAGAAACAAAAGAAGGAAAAGGGCAAAGTAGTCACTCAAGAAATCTCTCCATCACCTGAAAAATCATTGGAAGAGGACTACCAGCCTTTATCAGAAAGGCTAGAGGATCTCAAAGCTGCTGCCTTGGCTAAGAAACAACAAAAAGGGAAACAAAGTACAGAGAAGACAGTTGTGAGTTCATCCTTGAGAAGAAGCTCCCGGTTAAAAGGAAAATGGAAGAAAACAAAGGGAGAACAATCCCACATCATTGACTTGAGTGAAGAAATACTTGAGAAAACACCAGAACAGCCAAGCCTTGACATAAGCCCTCCACGAGAGGAAAGTCCTTTTCGGCAAGAAGGAGCAGGCAGTCCTCCACAAACTTTTGAGTTCAAACAAAGAAAATCACCTGATGTGGATCCTAACCAGCAGGAGGTGTACAATTACTTGGAATCTCTAGAGCAATCAGCTGCAGGGCCTAGCACTTCTTTGCCACTTGATGCTTAGGTTCAGTCTCTAAAGCAAGAAGTCTTTGAACTGGAATTCCTAAATAGGCACATAATACAAGAAAATGAAACACTCAAAGAGCAAGGTAAAGTGGACAAAATGGTCCATGACAATACCATGCTCCATTTAGGACTGTGGCAGAAGAAGAATAGAAGACTGAAAAAGAGATGCAATAAGCTAAGCAGGGCTCTAATCAATCTCAAGTTTAAATGTCTGGTTAGAAAACCAAGGATGATGATGTCAATGCCATCAAGGAAAAAGAAAAGAGGACTAGATGTCCTTGCAGAGGCCTCGGAGCATGTAGATTAAAAGGGAAATCATACAGTTTTGGTTGCATGAGGACATGCAACACCTTCACAGTGGGGGTATGTTGAACTTCAACCTTGCACCTTCCTACACACCCTCTTAACCCTCATACTCCATTCACTTCACTCATCCAGTGGTTGAATCAATGCATTATAGTTTAAAAATGACTGTTTTTGTGGTTTTCTAACTATACTGATGTCTGTTGTTTGGTTTAGTCTTTTGTTCATGCAGCTGTGGAAACTTGTCAATTTTCGCAGCCAGCACAGGTTTCCGCAGCCCGCACAGGATTCCGCAGCCATTTTGTTAAAGACTGTACTCCAGGTGTCTTCAAAAGGAACGGGCCATATGGGCAAGCTCCAGATGGCATGTACATGGACCGTGTCCCTTTGAATCGGCCAAATCATCATTTTGAAGCCGCAGTCAACCTAAGTCAAAGACGTGGCCAACCGAAGAGTCCAACGGTGGCACATTACTGTTAAAGGCACGTGAATGAAACGTGGCCTAGTTCCCAGCTCACAGAGGCTCCAACGCACCTGAGGATCGTTTTTGAACAACGAATCTAACAGCCCACCACTCCAGGATTTAAGAAGCATAACGACAGTTAACTAGATCTCGGCTCATGAGATATACGTGTCCATGGCACACAGTTAATAGCCTAAGTAATTGATTAGTTAGTTGTAGGACTTTTACATTATAAATAACGCGTTTTCAAACGCTGTAAAGAGACTTTTGCTGTATAGAATTTCTGAGCCATTATGTAATTTCCGCACGCTGTTGGTTATACCACCCCATTGTTTTACATGTTGTTGATTTGAATACATGAGTAGACTGTTCTGAAGATAGTTTTGTGATCATTTGATTGGCTGAAGTGGCAGAGGGCCCCTGCATACTGAAGCCCTGTAAAGTATTTGTTTAGTTTCTTTATGCTTTTATTTTGTCATTAGTTTGTACATAAGATGTTTTGCTTTATGATTTCTGTTGTTTATATCTTTGTCTTTACAAACTGATTAGTGCTTTTTGCAGGTCCTTTTAGGCAGCCCGGGAAATCTTTTATTTGCTTTAATAACTTTTGGAATATGTGATCATCTTGTCCTGTTTGCTAACCTTTATTTTCTGCAATTTACATTCAGCATTGTCCTTTTCAAATCGGTATTTGTTTATTTCTTTTTCTGCTAAATTAGGTGTCATACTACTTAATAATTTTATAATTTCTTTCTGTGTTCAATGACTATATTAGCAGAAGATCAGAAGATCACTAATGGTGGTGTGATTTAAATGTCATATTACTTACTCATAGTTGTTTCCATAAAGTAGATTGAGCTCTATGGTAAAGAACTAAAGGAGTCTAAGTAGTGTGATTAATTTCTTTTTTTTTTTATTTAGTTATCATATTGCTTGATATGTTCATAATTACTTCCCCAAGGTAGATTGAGCTAAGGGGTAAAGGATTTGAAGAATCCAAGTAGTGTGATTAGTTTCCTTATGCAATTTATTTTCTTTAACAGTTAAATATCATATTGCTTGTTACGCTCATGATTACTTCTCTAAGGTAGATTGAGCCAAGGGGCATAGGATCTAGAAAGCTCAAGTAGTGTGAGTTAACTGCTTTACTTTAGTTTGAGTTGTTTTCCAAGTTTTTGCTTTCTTTTCATTTTCAGCAGCAAGGATACTGGGCCATTGCCATTAGTTCGCTTTTTGATTGGTTTCATTTCAGTTATTGTAAAGCTTTCTTTTGAGCAATTTTCAAGCATAGAAATCATAACCATTCACACTCCACACACTTCACACTTCACTTTCATCACCACACAATAAGAAAAGAATAATATCCAAAAACAAACTAAAAATCTTAAAACGACAAAAACTTAAGAAAATGGTTATCTAAGTACATATAGTACACCTCACTTTGTCAGTTTACGAACTCCGGGTTGACAATGTAAATAAAAATTTAGATCACACTAAATTGACCAAACACATGGCTATGTGGAATGTGTGTTTTTCTTTGTAAATAACCTTCAATCTGCTAGGGTATCAGCCCAAGACCCTAGGGGAATCTATCCCTTAACAGAATTGGCGACTCCACTGGGGACAACAGTATTGTTGTTCCTAGTTTAGGTTTATTCAAGTCAATCAGGGCTCAACTATCTATTTTCTTGTTGTTACTGTGTAGTCCGTTCCTGTAGGAACTTGAATTGTAAGTTTGATTAGTTTCTTCAGACTATTTTTTGTTGTTTCTTGTAATTTTTTATATACATTGTTTTTCCAGTTTACAGAAGTGTATATACGCATGTTTCCTTAAGTGAACCCACATATACGCAGGTTTCCTTAGGCTGAATGGCATATACACGCAACTGTGCACTAACACAGTCGCGTATACCCTAAAATTTTCAAGAGTTTTCAAATATTTTTGTGTCTGTTAGTCTGAATCAATCCTAAAAAATTACTTATCTGTGTTAGTCTTTATTTTTATAGCAAGTACATGATTTCAAACTCTCTCCGGTTGTGGAAAGTGCTGGTCTTGTTTTGTTTTGTTGCAAGCGTCATTTTTTTGTTTAAGCACACAAGATTTCTTGCTGGGAATCTTGGCTGCTCTGGTCTTCTAGGGTAGAAAGATTGATCTCAATCTTTGCTGTCAAATCTTGTTTTGGTGACTTTTTGTTTGCATGTCAAAACTACATCTTTATGACCATCTGTTTTTCTTACTTTTCAAAAGTTGTTGATTCACACTTTCTTGAAAGTTGTATTTTCGATCTTTTGGTCTTTATTGCCAAGCTCTTGTTGCTGCTTTTTGATAGTTAAGAGCATCTTGAAACACAGTTTTCACCCGTTTTGTGTTGTCAACTTGCAAAGTGTTTTGTTGCCTATTCTTCGATCATAAAGTTTCAGTCTTGTTTAGATCACTTTTGAAAAGTCATATTTGATGAAAATAATACTGAGAGGGGGGGTGAATTAGTATTATCTAATTCTTTTACCAAATCTTCCTTATTTATACTTTGAATTATTTTTGCATACCAATACCATAAATAATGAGCATGAACAAGAAAAGCACAGTCACATCAAAGAACACCAGATATAAGGTGGAAACCCAATGTGGGTGAAAACCACCTGCTGCAATATGTCTCTATCTTCTTTCAAATTAGAAACTCCTTTTACAATGGTCTTGTACTGGTGCAGTCCTTTACAAGTACGCAGGCTGCAACCTGCAGAGAGCTACAACTCTCTCTCGTTTTCCAGTCTCTCCTGGAAGGGAGCTACAACCCCCTACTTCTTTTCAAGGACACTTTTCATAAATTTTCAAACTGGATCCATA
>APFE031736760.1:6609-17471 GCA_000404065.3 Pinus taeda
ATATATATGTATGTATGTATGTATGTATGTATGTATGTATGTATGTATGTATGTATGTATGTATGTATGTGATCCTACTCACATAATTAATTGGAATTTTGTATAGGTCGAACCAAAAGGAGAGCTCCATGTTGAACCTTGACAAATTCTGGATCGAAGGGAGACTAATCTTCACAGTAGAACCATTTCTCAGGTTAAAGTGCAATGGAAGCACTTTCGACCTTAGGAGTTCACTTGGGAAATGGAAGAAGAAATGAGAAATGCTTTCCCTATTTTTTTCCAAAGAAGAATGAAATTTGAAACACTTAGGACGATGTATATTTTAAGGGCAGGGGAGATGTAACACCCCTTGATAATCATTTATGAACTTTTTATTTAATTATGGTGGGAAAAGACAAAATGAGTAGAGATTACTACTTGATGTAAATATTTGCTTTTATTAATGGAAAGTAATTTTTTTTTTGTTAACATTCATGGTAATGTGTTAAGGGTTGTCACATGCAACTTAACTCTTAATTGTTAGGGAAACAATTGGAATTAGCTATGCCCAAGAAGAGGGTAGGAAAAAAAAAGAGGGAATTTTGTTATGCAACCAACTCACAAAATAAAACAAGGGATAGATCAACGACTTCAAAATTAGCCTCTTCGAAGGGGCAACGTCTTTTACATTACAGAAATGAACAATTCTTGGATGATTCAAATGACAATGCCTCCTTTCTATACATAGGAGTCTAAGGGGTCACAATATAATCAGAGTCGACATAACAATAATAATGTAAGGGCACAAGAATAACAATAGTGGGCTTTTATGGGGCACAACAATAATAATATGCGGGCTACATGGGCACAAAAATCATAATAAGGGGGATACCCTAATAATAATGAGGAAATACACTAGTATTATAGGGACCTAACATGCCCATCTCCTTCAAAAAAGTGTTGTTCTCAACGCTTGAGTAGTTTTGGATGCTTATGTATAAAATTATCATCTTGCCATGTGCAATATTCTACGGGTAAGTTATTCCACTTGATGACTCTGAAATTGATCGATTTCGTAGTTGTCAAGTTCTTGTTTCCATGACTACTTCAAGTTCTAATATGATTTTTCCTTCCTTGTTAAGTTATGGAAATATTGTTTGAACTGGGAGCTTGTCACATATAACCTTCTTTAAGAATGAAACATGGAAAACTAGGTGCACCCGAGAAGATGTAGGAAGCTCTAATTTGTAGGCCATAGTACCAATATTTTGCAACACCTTGTCAGGACCATAATAATTTGGTGATAATTTATTATCCTTCTTAGCTTGCTTGAGGGACATTTGATTGTATGGTTGTAGCTGTAAAAATATCCAGTCACCTACATCAAAACTTCTTTCACTGCAATGTTGATCTGCCTATTGTTTCATTCTATTATGTTTCAAAGTGAGTTTATCCTTAAGAGTTGGAGAACTTTTTGTTGATGCTCAATGTGATCTTCACTGCTTGAACCTTATAATTTTCTCTTAAAGATGATGTGATGGACAGAGGATGATATCCATAAAGTTCCATAAATGGGGTCATTTTTGCTGCAGTATGGAAGGAAGTGTTATACCACCATTCAACTAGAGGTACCACTTGACCCACTGTGTATGTTTATCAGATACAAAGAAACAAAGATATCCTTCCAAACATTTTTTCACTATCTTATTTTTTCCATCCGATTGCAGATGATAAGAAGATCTATGGGCTATGAGCTAATTGAGTACCCAAACAAGAAAATAATTCCATCCAAAAATTTCCAGTGAAAAAAGGATCTTTGTTGCTTACAATAATCTTTGGGTTTCCATGTAGATTTTGAATTGTTTTCATAAATGCAGTAGCAACTATACTAGCTTTAAATGGATGGGATAATGCACAAAAATGTGCATACATGATAATTCTATCAACTACCACCATGATGACTCTCTTTCCTTCAAAATTGGGTAAACCTGTGATAAAATCCAATGAAACCTCCTCCAAACATTGACTTGGAATGGATAAAGGTTGTAACAGACACTAGGTCTTAATTGTCTCAAATTTATTCTGTTGGAAAACCAAAAATTCCACCACAAAATTTTGAATATCTAATTTAAGGCCATCCCAAAAAATTACTTCTTAACCGTGTGGTAAGTTTTTAAAAATCCTAAGTGCCCTCCTAAGAGAGAGGTGTGCAATTCCAGAAGAATATTTTTTTTGAGTTGGGAATTATTACAAAGGTATAAGTGATATTGTACCATAATGAATCATTATTGCAGCTATATGTATCATATGTACTAGGATCTTGCTGCAACTTTTGAATGAGTGCCCACACTTCTTCATCATTCTTCCATTATCCCTTTCTTTGTTTATCCAATCTGGTTGGATAATAGAAATGGAAAATGTTGGGAAAAATACTAAGGGAGGGGGGGGGTCGTGTGAATCAGTATTTTCAAATCAATAACTTTTTACATTTCATATTCAGATTTCTATATGCGAATTTAACTGAAAGGATCCTGCGTGTGTACACGACTATTCTTAAGACAATTAACGTATATCCAGTGAACTTATGATTTAGTTAATCCATCATACATTTGTCTTCAACCAATGCATTAGTACTTTATTAAACATTAGATAAACAGTAACCATGTGCTATAATAAATAAACCATCACACATAAGCAACACACATGAACACCAAGATTTATGGTGGAAATCTAATGCAGGACAAAACCACTTGTTGTTGTCGTCTCTATCTTCTTTTCAATGTAAAGAAAAAGTTGTTTACAATATTGTACTAGTGTAGACTCATACGAGTACACAAGCACCCAGTTGTAGAAGGCTACAACCTTCTCTTGTTCTCCAGCTTCTACTGGAAGGGACCTACAACCCCCTATATCTTGTACTAGCTGATATGTTTACCAGTATGTAGGTGCCGACCTACAGAAGACTACAACCTTCACTTGTTCTCCAGCTACTACTGGAAGGGAGCTACAACCCCCTGGCTCTTGTATTGGCATAAACTTGTACCAATACATAGGCGCCAGCCTACAGAAGGCTACCACCTTCACTCTTTCTCCAGGGACCACGTTTCACTAATTTTCAGACTGGATACTCCTGGTACACATCAACACAATATGTATGCCACATTTAATCAAATTTTCATATTGGACCCATCAGTAACATTGAAGCTCAAAATCAATCACAACTAAAATACAACTACATCAACTAATCACTGAAACCCAATCATCAATATTGACATAACGGAAACCCAATCATCAATTTCTGAATTAGCCAATCATTGAAACTTCTGACACAACTGAATCAAACAGTCATTGAAACATCTGACAAAACTGAATCACCCAATCATCAATTTATGATACAACTGAATCATTCACTCAAAACCAAATCAACAGACACTTAATAAAAATTAAAATAATCAACTAGAATAGTTAGATCAATGTAACCAGTGCACAGAACAAAACCCAGAATACTGCGTCAACAACCAAAACTAACTACAACCTCATAAAATGATATGTCAGAATGTATATGCTACTTAAATTAGGACAACGTGCTTGTATATGCTACTTTCTGTAACCCAACCTGTGTGTATACACTACTTTCTATAATCCAACCTGCGTATACCTCTAAAGATACTGAATCATAAAAATTTTGAACCAAAAATTGTACTAACCAAAGACATTCCGAAGATCTACTGTCATATTACAGAGTTATAAATAGATAGCAGCAAAGATCACCCTTCTTACTCAATCAATCAGTCAACCAGACTCAATCTCCTTATACAATCAGTTTAACTTCATAGCTAATGAAGACATCATTGACAAACAGGAGTAAAACAACAACACTGATTAGATAGATCAGTCATTTCTGAACAAGCCCTTCCTCTGCATACGCTACTTGGAAGTTCCTAATCCACATGTATACACGCCATCACAGAGGCTAACCTGCATATAGATATGCAAATAATGACTTATAACTTTGCAACTTTGCAAAACTTCAGATATACCCAGATCATAGAATTTAAAGGATAACACATGCGTTAGTACTTAGATCTAGCCTATCCATTATCAGATCATACATGATAAGTCATTTTAGGTCTCATGATCCTGGTCCATCATTAGTGCATAATTATTTCAAATCTATTTGATCTCATCCATCATTAAACACTTAGGTGCATACTTAGTTCAGATCAAGCAAAGCATCAATAACCCATTACATGCATATTTTCTTTTGATATAAGTCTTCATAATATTTTCATCACTTGCACACTTATCCCTTTGATCTTCTCCTTCGTATATACTTAGAGCTGTTATCAATACCATGCACCAAAAAAACACTTGGAACCTCTGGTATTCATACACAGGATCAAGTAACCGTTATTTTGTTCAACATTGTGGGCTAATACCATGGTATGGACCCGTGGTATTCTTTAACCTTAATTTTCCATCCCATACATGATTTTCCTTCTGCGAAACTGTGTGCATATGTATGCACGTCTTTTATTCTGTGTACTTGTGTGTATACGTGACTTGGACTACGTTAAACAACGTATACAACTTAAAACATTCTCTTTCTTCAATTTCTTGATTCTGATTTGTAATCCTTTGTCCCGTCATCCTTTTCTTCTGTGCCATTAGTCTGCTACCTCTAAATTGACCTATTACAATGTAAGTTTCCATCACTTTATCATTTATGAAATAATTCCTCTGAACTACCCTGCATTTTGTCACATCTGTAAACACAACTACCATGCATTCTATCACATCCTGTTTATACCTTTATCAAGTAGTCCAATCATCAAATATTTTGTCATCAAGGATAAATCATCAATTAGGTTTCTATCAAGGACAACACTTAATTCATAATACCAAAAATTTCATGTATCAAGCATCTGATTCTGATCTGTAAACCTTTGACCCATTATTTTGTTCCATCATTCTATCACCTCTGATATCATTGTTCCATCATTTTTTCACCTCTGATCTGACATGTAGATTCATCTAGTTACCATATACTTGTTCTGTTACAAGTGAGTTGCCATCAAGGACAACACATGCATCATAATGCCAAAAATCTCCCCCTTTTGACTTGATGCCAACCATATTGGTGTTGATCACTTCAATCTGTAGAACCTGTTAGACATATCAAACAACACCAATATACTCTCCCCCTTTTGACTTGATGGAAACCATATTGGTGTTGATCACTTCAATATGTAGAACATGTTAGACATATCAAACAACTCTAATATACTCTCCCCCTTTGGCATCAAGGGAAAAGGGATAACCAAGATATTCTCCCCCTTAGTACATGCTGAGATGCACTATATTGTCCATGCTCCCCCTGAGCACATGTAGAGTCTGCAGATATATTTTTCAAAAGAATAACATTACTCTATAACTCAACTATGTGAGTATGACCTTCCTATCACCAATGACTCATACATACATCAACCACCCAACCAAGTGGGGATACATCAAATTTGACTCAACCACTCAACCAAGTGGGATGACATATTTGACATGATCTCAAAAGTCCATACATGACTAAATATGACAATTATTACATCATAGGTCTTTACATGACCTTTACATCAAATGATATGCATGAAAATTATAACAAATATCAAATAACTAAACAACATCATGATAATTATCAACAACTATCATACAACATATATGATTTGCAGCATAAGCAGCATCACTAGTAACAACATGTATATGCCCATCATCAATTCGCAAGATAAGACAATGTAACTTTAATATCATTAACCTGTGACAAAGTATGCCGCATATATATATCAACTCATCCTCTTAACCTTATCAAGACCAACTTGCTCTTTTTCTTTGTTAGAAAAATCCTTTACCTATAGCCTTCCATGAATCAACTATGCACATGCCATATTTCCAAGCAATGATACAAAAACCATTCACACCATATCATATGTATGTGAAAACACCATAGTCATCATCCATGACCATACCATCATCATTGTAACAAGAACTGCATGATATTTTCATAACAACCCTCGATATATCAACCATGTCTCTTCACTAGGGATTTTTCCAACATCTCACGTCTGATAAGAATCAACCATGATAATCAACATATGTGAGAATCAAACCTGGTAAGAGGTCAACATCATTATGTGACTAAGAGTTTCATGTCTCCAAATAGTGATGTCTTCAAATAGATATGTCTTCATGAAACCTTCAATAACACCATTCTCTTGGCCAACCAACATTATTTACCAATGTGTAATTTAAGTAATCATCCATGTATCTAGCATAATATGTATCCATCATAGAGATAGCAATATGTATCTGGCTTCTCATCAAAGTGAAAAGTAAACCATGAGCTCTTAGTCATTTTGTCAAACTTTCTTGATACCATAAAGTGCAACAATCCTCAAATGATATACCATGTGAGAGCCAATAACTATAGGAATCCTCATTCATAACTGCACCATATAAAATTTATGCATCTTTGAAGGCATGATGTCAACAGTATAACAAAAATGAGTGACACTTAACATCATCAAATAATGAAGATGTGTACTTAAGCTTTGTTCTCTTCCTTGAACTTATGAAGATCACCATGTAAGCAACATAACTATATACATCATCAAAAGAGTCATCCACAAATTTGATCAAAAGCATCAAAACTACTAAGTGGCTCAAGCAAAGTATCATCTGTGATTTCATCATAGGCAATTCATGACCATGGCATAGTATGATGCATCATTTAAACACTTCAACAACATAAGCATCCTCACCTTTGATAAGAATCATTATGTACCAAATACTTATAAACATAATTCCAACAATGCATTATTAGAAGCATAGCATATGCTTCCCCTGAACATGTGCCAACTGTTCACTATTAGATCTTATCATTGCATATGTCAGTAAGAATCATCAAGGCATCATCATAAACTAGTTATACGTCAAGTCATCAACAACTTATGAGGGTCAAAATCACTTCTAAATAACATCAATAGACTGTAATCATCAATCCTCAAGATAGAAAAGACAATTAATCATTGGTTGAACCATATCAAACCATTTTCCTGAGTTTGTCCCACTATTTCTTCATCAAACCAACATATACGCAACTGTGCAGTTTTAAACTTGTGTATATACATGACTTGTCTTCATAAGCTCCGTGTATGAAAAGTGGAATACTGAAATTTCATACTTTCAGTTCCCACTGAGTTTGTTTTGACTGTACTTGGTCCTAGAACTTTTGCTAAAACATGAGTTCCAAGAATATCATTATCATGATGGTTCTTCATCTGAGACTCCATTTTACTCTTATCTTCAGTCATGTTATGAGAACATCCACTATCATTTTCGTCTTCGAAAGAGAAGAGAGCAATATCACACCTTATCTAATCTTCCTTTTCTTGATTCTTGGTAGATTCATCTTTTTTCAGATTTTCTGATATAAATGTGCTTATTGGATTGCTTACCATATTTTCTACAGCAATCCATAGACTTTTCCCTGCATTCTTTTTCTATATGCCCAAACTTGTTACAAGCATAACATCTTATACGTTTCATATTCCTTCTATAACACTCAATGGCTTTGTGACCAAACATTTCGCAAGAAAAACAATATCCCTTAAAGTACCTAGAAGTGGATGATCTTTCTGTGATATGGTTATTAGCTTGAAACATTATACTTCTACACCTAGTTGCAACATGTTCAAAATTATGACAAATAGAACATTCAACATTATTCATCAGAGGATAGAATCGATTAACACTTCCATAGTTAGGAGTAAATGATTTTCTTCGAAGTCTTTCTTTCCTTGGTTGTTGATGAGGTTGACCTCTTATCTCCTTGTTGAGCATTTCAGATTTCGCATTAGAATTCCTTGCCTCAATTTGTGAGCTAGATTCACCTTTAACAACTTCATGAAAACCAAGACCAGATTTGATGGCAGGAGACCTTTGACTACTAATATTTTTATCCAAAATCTTCGTATTATCTTGAAATCGTAAAAGTTTATCCTTTTCTTCTAATTTACCTTTTAGGATATTTACCTCAATTGGATATTGCTCTTCCTTTTCCAAATACTGCTTCTTCATGATTTCTTCAACTTTTCTTCCTTCTTCCACTTGTTGTCTTAATTTTAGAACCTCGTTTTATTTTTCTTCAAATTCTTGCAGTAGTTATTCATTCTTCTTATTTGAATTTTCAAGATCTTCTTTTAGAGAGAAGACCACAACTTTAATACCTTCAAAGTAACTGGCTCTTTCTTTTAGTTCCTTTGTTGTATCCTTTTCATTCACTTCATTTCTCAATGATGTTACTTAATCCTACAGTCTTTGACCTTGATCTTACTTTTCCTTGTACTGCTTCCTTATTTTGTTTTCTTACTCCAAATGAATTTTTAACCTCGTAACCTCTTCTTTGTAGGTACAGTCTCTTTTGTCAAATAGATCTTGTTGATCTCTAATTTTATTTGTGAACGTTTTAACTTCTTCTTCTATTAGATTTCTTTCACTTTCACCCATAAGAGAAAATTCAGTTGTTTCACTGTCACTTTCATTATCTTCAATATTGCATGAACAAAGAAATGGATCACCAGAGGACCAAAAGTTAGTACTTGATATTTTTTTTGCTTGTTCATCTTCAATCTGAGGTGATTCTGAATCTAAATAATTGCTTCCACCTAATAGCGAATTGCCTCTCTTGCTGTCACTATTCCTTTGATATGTCTTCTTCTTTTGAGGTGCTTTCTTCTTTTTCTTCTTTCCCATTATTACAACGAATCTCAGTCAAGCAATCAAGATTTTGCCAAAGGATCTTCTCTGATACCAATTGTTGGGAAAAATAATGAGAGGGGGGGGAGGTGGGGGCGTGAATTAGTATTTTCAAATCAATAACTTTTTACATTTCATATTCAAATTTCTATATGCAAATTTAACTGCAAGGAACCTATGTGTGTATGTGACTGTTCTTAAGACAATTACTGTATATCCAGTGACCTTATGATTCAATTAATCCATCATATGTTTGTCTTCAATGAGTGCATTAGTAATTTACTAAACATTAGATAAACAGTAACCATGTGTTGTAATAATTAAACCATCACACATAAGCAACACACATGAACACCAAGATTTAAGGTGGAAACCCAATGCGGGAGAAAAACACCTATTGTTGTTGTCTCTATCATCTTTTTAATGTAAATAAAAAGTTGTTTACAATCTTGTACTGGCATAGACTTATACCAATACGCAGGCACCCACCTGCAGAAGACTACAACCTTCTCTCGTTCTCCAGCTTCTACTGGAAGGGAGCTACAACCCCCTATCTCTTCTGTTGGCTGATATGTTTACCAGTATGTAGGCATTGACCTACAGAAGGCTACAACCTTCACTCATTCTCCAGCTACTACTGGAAGGGAGCTATAGCCCCCTGGCTCTTGTACTGGTGTAAACTTGTACCAGTACGTAGGCGCCGACCTAAAGAAGGCTACCACCTTCACTCTTTCTCCAGGGACCATGTTTCATAAATTTTTAGACTGGATACTCCTGGTACACACCAACACAATATGTAGGCCACGTTTCATCAAATTTTCATATTGGACCCATTAGTAACATTGAAGCTCAAAATCAATAACCACTAGAATACAACCATCAAATACAACTCTGTTAAGTTATGGTATGTTCTATGCTTATAACAGTTTACTTCTTTTTCTTATTATATTTCACAGATTAACAATCACATGTACATAAAGTAAAGTGCAGATAGAACATTAAACGATCGACAGAAAAACAAGCCAAGACAAGAGACACAAGATGTGGCGCCTAGACAGGGACAAACCCCACAATGCGTGGGGAAACCCTTTGATCAAATCTTCTTTTATGTTCAATAATTTAGTAGAGAGAAATAGTACAATAAATCTGATTCATATCAGCAGTAGCAAACCCTAGATCAGCAGCATCAACATTAGTGGCTTCACTATCAAACTAGGGCAGACGATATCTCACAAACCGACTGTCAGATTGACTTCATTGCACCACCAAAACTTGCAGTTTCCAGAGGAGGTTCAGATGAACCTACAACGTAGTTCAGATGAGGAGATCTTCTAGGCCACGCAGGTCAATCTTTACTTCTGCAGTTGCAACTTCAGTTTCAACAGTTTCCGGCTTCAAACTAGGGTAGTCGATATCTTGCAAACCGTTCGTTGGATTGAATTCATTCCACCACCAAAAGTTGTGGCTTTCAGAGGAGGTTCAGATGAACCTACAATGTAGTTCCAAATAGGAGATCTTCTAGGACACGTAGGTCAATCTTTGGATTTGCAGTTGCAGCTTCAGGTACAACAGCTTTCGGCTCCACATGTGTGAGAGAGAGACCCATTTATGTGCAGTAGAGAAGAGACTCATTTCTGCCCATTAGAGAGAGAGAGATGTCATGAGAAGTGTGTGTGCAAATGAGGAAAAGTCCTCTTATATTTATACACAACATTGGTGTTTGAATAGATGCGACTGTTGGGCTTCTAAGCCTACATGAGTTGTAGGTCATCTTGAAAATAATTCCATAATCAAAATAAATTCATATCTCCACGAATACTTATCAGAATCGGATGCTATTTATATCAATCCTACACCTCTCGACAAGAGGAATCTAATAAAAGTATTATCAGCCATGAATAAGATGACCCACATGAAGTTTTACCCTAGTTTCCAATTTTAACACTCCCTCTCAACGAGGGAGAACTTCCTCTACAATCTGTCTATCGATCGTTACTATTCATCCATCAAATGCACTGCCCTGTACGGCCTGACCCTTGCCCTGCTTTGCTCTATTCTGCCTGTTCTAATTTGTCTTG